>JAMQGT020001147.1:0-103456 GCA_024447675.2 Pterophyllum scalare | reverse complement strand
TATTTAAACAGTGTGTGTGCCTGTCCTCTTTCGTGTGTTGATGATAAATGTTCCCACTGTGTGCATGTCTACATAAGTGTTTTAGTTCTCATAGTGGGTGTGTGTATGCATGCCAGTAATGGGTTCCATCCACATCGCTCCGTAATCCCCAGCTGCTGTGCGGTGCTGACTGGGTTCCTGGAGGGAGAATTCCAAACTTGCCACCGGATTTACAGTGGATTCTCTACAGATTACCACTGGATTTCTATGCCACTCCCAATATGGAAACTTTCATAAGGCACTAGGGATGAAGTGATTATATTTTAAGTATTCATTAATTCATCAATTAAGTTTTTTGATGAATTAATCTTTTAGTCTGTAAAATGTCAGATAATAGAGGCATAAAGCACAAGTAAGAAAATGATGCCCTTTTCTATAAATAAAGTTGCTTTTTTTTAATTGAATTTATAAAAACCAGTACAAATAAACTCCAGAAATTCCCCCTCTTGTTTTCCAGTAGCTCTCTCTTAGACTGCTACCAAGCAGGTTTGGGGGGTCAAAGCATCACATAGAAATCCGAGCCGGCCACAAGCACTCACCACAATTGTACAATTGTGTTGGCCAGAGCCATTCTGACCAGCGCATACTTTATTACTGTAACCACTGAAAAACCACAGAGTTGAAATAAAATCTAAGTGTTAGTAGACAATAGCAGTGTGTAAAGTTACTGTCATTTCCACGCTTTCCATTCATTGTCTATGTAGGCCATCCGTGACAGGGCTTTGGAGCTGTGGTCAAATCAGGGGCAGCTGACACCACGTGACACCTGTGTTTAAAGTAGCCTTTGTTGGTTTTAAAATGAGCACAGATTCATTGGCTTATTTCTCCCTTCTGATCTTTTCAGAGAAACATTTTCCTGGTTTTCTTTTTGTAGTAAATGAGAAAGTGTTCAAGCAGCCATGCTGGATTTGGTTTGAAACCTGGGAGCAGGCAACCAGGTAACACTCAGTGTTAGCATGGCTACGGGAGGCTGTAAGAAAGGATGAGCACCTGTCAGTTATCTATTGTTGCTGTCTAGTGTAAATATACCCTAACTTGTACATCATTCTCATCTCTTTTCCTTCTGTTTTTTTTTTGTTTGTTTTTTACCCTGCATTGGTAGCATTTGCTTAATCCCCTCACCCCCCACCTATGCTTTTTTTCTCCTTCTTCATCTTATCACTACTGGCCCTTTCAACCTTATCTGATTTTCTCTCTATTTGCAGGTCTGTTGCAAATAAATGTTCTGATAAAAAGTGACATTAAGTACTCTAATTTGACAGTGTGATTATAAGCCTGAAATCCTCCCCTCACCTGCCCCTAAAAATAAATAAATAAATGGACTACAGTAAACTGATAATGTAAGCATGTCTATGACTTTTAATCATCTTAATCTTAGAGATGATGTCTTGTTTTCCAGCTCCCATTTTGATCCTTCTCTTCTGTCTTCCTTTCTTCTTATCCTTGTTTTTCATCTCCCATGCCTTCCTCTTAACTTTGCTTTTCCTCCCCTCATCCTCTCCTCCTTATCTCTCTTTCCTGCCCTCTTCACCTCCCCATCGCCTCTCCAGTGCTCTTATCTCTGCCTCTGTGACATTATCATGTCCAGGGGCCAAACACTAACTGACAGATGGACTGACTGATATGGGCACAGGTATACGGGCTAAGAGGTGAATAGCAAGCCCTGCAGATTGGCTGGCGGGCAGACTTAAAATGTCCAAAAAGAGAAAGAGCGAGAGACATAAAGTCAAGCAGACACACAGACTGATGGGGCAGCTAGGAGACTGACATGTTGGTAGGCTTTCCAGCCAAAGAGCAGACAACACGGCTGCAGCTATCAAAAGGAGAGAAATTCGAGACATCCAGCTGAGACACTAACCCAGAGTGACTTACAATAAGTGTAGCAGAACCCAGAAGACAGGTGACAGATAGTCTGACAGTTGCTTTGACAGTGAAGCAGAAATGTAACGTCTGTGCGTGTGTGCTGAGACACACATAAACATGCTAACCATGGATATGGAGTTGGGAGGGGAAGAAGAAGACATCCCAAGCATGAAGAGCATCCAGTTAGACACTTTCTGCTGATGACCACCCAAACTGGCACACCCCCCAAACGTCAATATGGAGACCACCAGTGCTCGGCCTGGGCTCTGTGCAAGCATTTATGTGCATTTATATATATAAAGGTCAGCAGGTGAATTATATGATTGTTTGGAGGCTGTGGAGTCCATCTCGCTTAATATGCAGTATATTCATACAACCGAGCATAAATATATTTGCATACTGAACCGAGTAGAAAGAAAAGAAAAAGAAAGCGGGGCAGATGGCTAGATCGAGAAAGAGTGAGAGATGCGTGTAGACAAACGAAAGAGACAGAAAGACGGAGAGATAAAATCTAATACCTCGTAATGTTTGCTATGTGGACAACATATGTTTGTGTACTCGCTTTCCACTGGGCACAAGACATCAATATCTATTAACAGGGCTAGACTGGATTACCACAGCTGCGTGTGTGTCTTCGCTTGCGTTAACTGAGCTCTAGCCTACTTAAAACTGTCACATGTCACTTATATTCTGTTGCTATGTGATCTTTGGCTGGGATGAGCTGCGAGCTGAGTGCATGCTTCTCCCTCTCTCGCACTCGTCTCTGTCATCCTCAGGAAGTTGCTTTCAGCAGGTTTTCATGAATATTTCAGCCTTAGACGACAGATTAAGCAGAGAAACTAGCATCGAGTGTGGGTAGTTGTTGGTGGGTTCCTCGCTAAAATACGTGGAGAGAACATCACTCGATGAAAACAACAATCTCTAACATTGTTTTCTTCATGTCAGCAGTTGGTTGATTATTTGTTTAATTGTGAATGTGCTCAGGCAGAGCGGGAGGTTAAAGCTGCATCTATGTTCTGGTCTCGTGCAGGCCGATCATGTTTATTTCTCTGATTGCCTTTCATAACACTGCCTTTTTTGTTTGTTCGTATATTTATGGTGTTTTCATCCTTCAGGCTGTATTATGTAAAAAAGTAACAACAAATGATCATAGCTCTTCTTCCATTAACCGCAGCTGCAGCCATAGTCAAATCCAGTTTGTACACAGCAGTGAACTTTGAATGAACTTATCCTCTTCATCCCTAGTGCCTTATCCTATCCTCTTTTTTTTCCCTTCCTGTTTGGCCGTGGTGTGGTTCATTGAGTGACTTCTCATTGGTTGGAAAAAAAGGAAGTTTTGTACTATAAACAAACGCTTGGGGAACTGATTTCAAAGTTCAGCCATGGAGCTTTTCCAAGAACAGGCTTCTACACCATCCAGCCACTGACTGCATCTACCTTATTATTGGTTAAAGGAGGGAATGTTTCTTTTCTTAAGTGTGAAAGACTGTGGTGTTAAATGTCTTTGTTTTAAATGCATATCGTTCTCTTTTCCAGACGCGGTCCGTTAGATCCAGCTGAATACCCGATGCAGCCGTGGGCAGGGCCTTACCCCGGACCTCCGCACTCCCAGCAGGGATACCCACAGGCGCCATCCTACTCCAACTCACAGTCTGGCCCGTCTTACTCCAACTACCCATCAGGTCAGCCATACCCATGGCAAGGAGACCCTCGAGGCATTGACCCTGGCTACTACCCCCATCCTAGGTAATTAAAATACCCTTGTACCAAGATCATATATTATATATTGGATAGATGTAGCCACTGTGACATTCCCCATTGGTTTGTGAACTCTCAATTATAGCCTTTTGGCTGCTGTCATGCTGTTTTTGTGGAGCCAAAGTTACCATAGATGGTGGGGTGATAGATTATTAGCTAAAACTCTACAAATTGATACAAAGTAACATACAGAAACATTCCTTTAATTTAATTCACCAGAACTAATGGGCCATGGACCTCTTTGGCTGGCTCTTAGTTCAAATAACCACAGGTCATATTATTTGACAGATAATTACGTTAAAAATGCTCTGAAACACACCGACAGCACAAACACAGTCAAGAGGTGCAGTGCAGCCTCCAGTAGATGGCTGCCAGCTACAACTACCTCTGTCATCATCCATCTGTCAGTCAAAGCTGCTAAGCCCCTAAATTTAAGCCCTAATACATTTAAACGGGTGGGTTTAAAAAACTGCACAGTTGTCAAGGAAATGAGCTGTAGAGACCAAAACCTTAACTGGTCACAGGAGTTTTAAGGAACTGACTAACTTCCTTAGACAGCCTCAAGTGGCCATTTGCAGGAACTGCAGTTTTGGGGCTCCATGGCTTCATGTTTTTGCCCAAAGGTTCAATACTGATTGTGTTGCATGTTGCTTTATGGTACAGGTCCCAGTTACAGAGTAGTTAGAAAGTAAGTCCAGTCTTAAATTTGCAATAATAATGTTCCTGATCTTCACTAATCCCTCTCTGTGTTCTGACACCTCCCTGTCCGTATGTCTTCCGTCTCATACTTGCACAATGTTTAACACTTGTTTGTTTTTCATCTCTGACTATGTTTCTATTTTTTAACCAAAGCTTATTTTCTAGCTCCCAGCAGAGAGGGCCATTGCGGCAGGGCGTGCCCCCATCTCCCACCCCTCCACTTCGAGGACTGCGGTATGATACAATGACCCATGGAACTGGGGGTGGGGGTTACAGGTAGGGGGCAATTTGTGGAAGAAGACCATTCCAGGTAAATGCTGAGCTCTAAAATCCTTGTAACATTATCAATAGGAGAGAAAGGGCACAATCATGTATAAGAAGTGTAGTATTAATACAAAATAAAGCAATTTCATTCAACATGTACAATCAAGTTTTGAGGATGTGCCTCCCCAAAGCATGCTGTAATAAAGTTCTGTTGTTGTACTCAAATAATCCAGCACAGCCCTGTGGAAATTTAAGAAAATGTATGATCGGTTATAGGCACCAGCTGGAGCCCGGTACAGACCAGTATGGCTACACTCTGAAAGGAAGGGAGGAAGACAGCAACACCAAACACACCCAAAGCAGAGGACTGCCATGACTACAGCTGTGTAGACACATCAAGTTCAGACATGAAAACAAGCAGAACATCAACTTCTTTGTATTGTGCAGCTTTTCTGCTTTCAGCTCTCCATTGAAACAGAGCTAAAACCTCTCAATGGTATGATTTGAATCCCCATCATTATCAAACACTGTCTGTTCTGGTTGAAGTATATGGTAATGCACAGACAAGCAAGGTAAAGAAGGTTAATTATAGAGTGGAGGATGCATAATGTCTTGTTGTTTGAAGTCATTTAAATTGCTTTGAATCTCCCAGGAGTATAAAATTAGCAGGGTTTTTACTTTTCACCGTACTCTGAATAAGTTGTCTCTCATAAGAATCTGTCAGGGCCACAAAGGTAATTGGATCCATTTAAATTAAGCCAGTGCAGGCTCACATGCAGCTCTGCACAGTCTCCCATTCACTACTGCTGCTCCAGCAACCTAAGGTAACACAGTAACATTAAACACACACATACATACATATATATATATATATGTGTGTGCTTGAATTTTCCTCTCTGTGTTGGTTGAAGTAGAAGGAAAATGAAACAGTCTAAAACCCTGTGGATAGCAGCAAATTACTTGCAGCAAAGATATTCTTTCCTCTCTTAGTAATGGGTACTAAAACACAAAGTCATTATAACATTCCAATTAGCGTTGTGAAGCAGTATATCTCCATGCTAAATTAACAATACAAAAAAACTGCAAGGCATTTAGAGGCAGGGTGATACTTAAAGTATGTTAAATGAAGCAGTCGTTTTGAGGCCTGTTGTCTAAACGGGCCAAACAGGGCAGGGAGAATGCCACTACACCAGCACAGGTGCGTCATCTGATACATCATAAATCAGTGAATTATGGATGTATATAAATCACACTGAAGACCACTATATGAATGAGCTTTCTTTTTAGCCAAATTGTATTTCACGCTGTAGAGATGAGTTTAATATAGGACTAAGTGGACCAGCTTTAAAAGTACAAAATCTCAAATTTAAATATATTTATATGTATTAGTAAAACTGGAATTTTATCTTTGGATAGTTACACTATCCACTTGAATGTATGATGAGCTTGCTTGGATTCCCTTTTATCTGTAATTCATGTCGTCAACCTGTGCTTGGTGATTTCATTTTTATCCACTCTTAAAGTTACTATCAGACATTCATTTAAGACATGGTCCTCTGCTGTGAGCATAGCCACTTTTTTTTTTTCTGTATCCATCTGCAAATACTGACATTCTGTAAGAAGCTCCAGTTAAAGCAGGACAACCAGTTTGTAGCACCGCTGAGAGGCCCTGTCACAGTACAACACAGCCAAGCTAACATGCAACCAGACTAGTTTTTTTTTTCAGTTTTGTGTGAATGTGAGCTGTTTAAGCCCTGCATTTCCACACTTTTGAGTAAACCAGACAGAAAGGGTTTTTCTTTTTTTTTTGGGCAGCTTTTTACCAGAGCTGTGACAAAGGTCGCTTTCACTCTGTGCTGCTTTACGCCATGTGCTCTGCTTTGGATTTGAAGGACATTTGAGTGACCTGATGGTGTAGGCATCACTGTGCGAGCCCTGCTCGAGCCTGAAGTGAGCTTCAGAGTGCTGTCAGCGCTGCACCATAATGCAGATCCATTTTGCCACTCACCAAACCATCAGTTAAGTGTGACTAAGAGTTAATGCCTTGCATAACATTTCTGTGTTTCACACCACAAAGCTCGGTGGAGTTTTAAATGGAGATTAAATGTTTAAAATGACATTTCAGGATCAGGTGGACTGCATTTCTGTTAATATGACTGAGGCTGAAATCCCACTAACGTGAATGTTGAGAATAATATAAATGAAACCCACGCAAAAGAATGTAACACATGTAGATTTTATCTGAAAAGTTGTTTGTTTTCTTGGAAAAACCTGGATTTCTGTTGGTAAAGGTACTGGTAGGATGATGGAGCGTGAGAGTTGAGGGAAGGACGGAAGGGTAGGGAAAGATGTGAGTAATAGGTACAGAAGCAAAGAGGGGAAGAAGAAACAAAGTAGACAGAAAGAAGGAAAGAGAGATTATAGGAATGTGTAATATTTTGGAATAAATATGAAAAGGAAATGGTAAAAAAAAAAAAATGCAGTGCAATTTGTGCAGCATTAGTTCTGCTGTAGGAGGAGGGTTTGCATTGACTGAATGTAGTGACTTTGTGAAGTATTCATAATTATTTCTCATTTTATGTTATCACTTTTCATCCGTGTGAAAATCAGGCTTCCTAATCAAGTAATAAAGCAGATTTTAGGAGACTGAAATCACCTGTCACGTTTCGAGCAAAAACACCAAAATAACTGCCGTCGCAGCAGATTTTAGGATGGTATGGTTCAGCTTTATGATTTCAAATATTACAAAGGAAGCTGTTGCCACAGGTCAGTTGGTAAGTGTTAGCTGTTTGCCACTACAGTTAATTATTCATGCTGCTCCGTGGAAACGTGAGAAAATGTAATAAACTAAAAACTTTAGGTTCATTACCAAAAGGTCATTTTCATCACTTTAGCTAATCAGTTACTGAGTGAGCATGGAGCACCAGAGAAAATGATCTCATGGGAACACGTCAAACATTTTCATACCAAACATGTATCGTGCTCCTTTGAGACAGAACTCAGAAGAAGTCAAAGATGGAAGTCTCCGCAGCTGAACGCCGGGTCGGTGCCTGGAGAAGCTTTTTAAGATACAGTATTTAAAAAAATGTGAGACATTGCATAAAGGCGTATCTCTGTTACTCTTCTCATTACACAATTTTCATGTATGTAACTCTTCACAAGCATTTATTTTTATATCTTTCTTTTTTAACGGTAGTCGATGATGTTGGTTAATTGGACCAGAGCCGCAGGTTGTTTGGCTGCTGTTGCCATGCTACGGTAAAAAAACGAGGTACACCGCAGAGTTTTGATCGCTTTTTTTTTCTTTCTTTTTTTTGTTTTCTCCTCCCCTAGTTTATGTTTAATATAGCTATATGCACAAGCAGTTTTAAACATTTTAAAATATTGGGGAGAAAAATGAAAAAAAAAAGTAACTCTGTGTAGCATGACTAACAGATCAAACGTCCTGATTGGCTCTTTGGTTTTTAGCAGTACAAGTTGCACAAGTTGAAGGTACTCAGTAGAATCTTCTGTATCAAGGGTTTCTGGTACTCTTGGTTCTCTTTTTACAGAGATCAGTGTATGAAGGAACCAACTAATAACCTCTCTGTCTTAGAAGTATAACATGCTTTATTACACTGTTTGAATATATATATATATATATATATATATATATATATATATATATATATATAAAAAATCAAATCTCATTTTATAATGTTGTAACAATTCTATAATTGTTTTCCAACTTTTTTATATATTTATGTATATAACATCTTCTCTTTTTTTGCATTAAAATATTCATTTTAAAACACATTTGCTCAAAGATGTCATACTTTTGTTCTCTTTGAGTTACAGAGCATGCCAAGCACATCTGCTAAGGTTAATTAAATATGAGTCAGGAGAAATGATTTCCCTCATGTCCCCCCATACCCTGCAAGGTGAATCATTAACATTGCCAACCCAATTTAGTCCATCATTTAAGCAGCTGATAAATTGTACCTTTGTGATAAGAGATAGATGGCCCCAAATTAATGTAAGACTAATTATCAATTAGAAAAAGAAGATAAGGAGCACTGATTACCACACAAAGTTTTCTTAGTTTTTCTGGCGTGATGCCATCGCGCTGCTAGGTCACATCCCTCGGCTTAATAAGCATTTAGTCACTGTGTGCAACTTAAGGTGGTTTCTTATTTGTCAGACACTATGGGTGCTGGACTCTGGCTCAGAGACGTTAGCAGTAATGAGACACAGAGGCCAAGGAAATGTTTTATCAGTCAAGGCCTAATTAGAATATTCCAGACCTGTTGGCCAATGGGGAGAGGGAAAGGAAGTAATTAAATTCTCTTGAGTCACTGCCAAGGTTCAGTATGGATCTACAAAGAGTGTGTGTGTGTTTTCAGCGTTCAATATTCTGACTGTAATGTCTATTTAGGTGCTGGTGTTTTGTTTGAATGCATGTTAGGACTCAAATTAGTTAAAGAGATTAATTGCAGTACACCTCTGGACTCTACTCAGCGCCCAGATCAAACATGTCACTGAAATTAAGCAAATGAAAAAAGTGAAGGGAGTGGTGAGCTGCTAAATTCACTGTAGAAAGTCTTGCTGGCAACACAATAAAATGTGTGTCTGCTAGTGATGAGCCAGCAGCGCAGGGGTAGTTTGAAAGCAGTTTTGCTGGCACTTACAACCCAGTCTGGGAGGTAGGCTAAATTTGTTCAAATAGCTAAAAGCATCTGGAAATTAGTAAAAGATCGAATTTTCTAACAAATGTGATCATCCCATTCAGGTGGTGGGGGGAGTAAAATACAGGAGATGCTGCTGTACTAGGAATGATCAAAAGTTTCTGATGTATAGCTAAAAGCAGAGTGGGGTCTCCCTGACTCAGCAGTGCTTCCAGATCCAGTGCAGCTCCAAATAAACGTAACCAATATCCAGAGGCAGCAAGTAATAAAGTACAAATACTCCTTCACTGAGCGTAAGTAGAGTTTTTAAGTATGTGTACTTTACTTGACATTTTTTCTAGCAGCTTTTTAGTTTTGCTCCCTTTTTAGCACAAATATCTGCACCTTTTTCAAAAAAGGGTCTTTAGTTTGTTACTGATTATTTCACATCACTGTGTGCCTCCCTGACATCAAACCAATATGAACATGAATGGCGGGAGCAATAACGCAAAAGACAATCCTACTGCTGTATCCATTCTTCTTTCAGCTTGCTTCCTTTAGAGTTGCCACAGCGGATCATCTGCCTCCATCTGACACTGCCCTGAGCACCAAACCTCTGCATGTCCTGCTTCACTACATCCATGAACCTCTTCTGTGGTCTTCCTCTTTTTCTCCTGCCTGGCAGCTCCATATTCAGCATCCTTTTGTCCACTATATTCACTCTCCCTCCTCTGCACGTGCCCAAACTTTGTCTCTAAACTGCTCAACCTCAGCTGCCCCTCTGATATTTCTAATCTCGTCCAGCCTGGTCAGTATCGGCGTCACATTCTCCAAACCATGCAGCACAGCAGGTCTCACTACCGTCTTGTAAACCCTCCGTTTCACTCTTTTTCCTGTCACAAATCACCTCTGGCACTCCTCTCCACCCACTCCACCCTGCCTACACTCTCTTCTTTACCTCTCTTGTGCAGAAAGTACAATAATAATATTGCAGCATACTGCGGCTCTGTTGCTGTGGTCATCAGTCTCTGAAAACTTCTCTGTACACCTGCTTGTTCATGCAATCATCCAATCAGTCTCTCTGGCATACATGGAGTACATACAACCCTGGTTAATACGTGAGGAGGAGCTTCAGTTGATGTTCACATCAAACACGATGGGAGTTGCAGTGAAGAACGGCTGCAGTAACATGAAAAACCACTCTTTCCCTCTGTGGTGAGCAGTGCTGGGTGGTAAGACTTTACAAAGCATTTGTCATTGTAACACATTGGTTTTACAATTCCAGTAATCACTTGTAAAATTTTCAGATAATCAGTCTGTTACTGTCAAATATGTTAGAGCATGTCCCCGCTCCTTTTCTTGTAACAAAGCGACGTGAAGAAGATCCCTAAAGCATTTGCAGCGTTTCTGTCAAACCTCTATCAACAAACAGCAATTCGAACCTTGAGATGGACGGGGCTGCAGCAGCTGAATAGCACGTCAGACTCCTCCCCCTTCAGCCAAGAACGGGAATCTGAGGCTCAGGGTCACCAAAACTGGGCAGTTAGGAATGTGTGAAATGTGGTCTGCTCTCCTGAATCTTGATTTCTGCTGAGGTACGGACCTGGTAGAGGCGTGGTGATCTTGTGCTGATCATTTTTTTATGACTGCTGCTGTGTTTGATAGGCTGTCAACCAGCCTGGTTGACTCACTGACTGACTGTGAAATAGTCATTGACTGACTGGGTGTGTAATTGGTCCAACCGCCTTCCCAGTGCAGGTCTGGCATGCTGTAATTATTAGCAGTTATTATTAGTAGTTTTAATCAGCACTGTAAACCATTGTAATTAGGATTTCCTATTATGAGTGGTTGCCAGTTTGTGGACGTGCGAGTGTGTATTTCTACTTGGCAAGGTATTGTTCAGTCATAGCTATTCTTGCTGCCCTGCCAGCTGCTTTTTGTTCCCTTGACTTTTGATTGTTCTTCATGTACACACTGTATTTGATGGCCTTCCTCTGAACTGCCAACCTCCCCAAAATCCTCACTAATTACGGCCAGCTAGCAATCTTGTTTTCCCAATAACTGTGGATTCCCGAATCTCATACGACATGCACAGATCATATCGGGAGAGTTTGGTTAGTCCTTGCACACACGTTCATTTTAATGCATGTTAATGCACATTTAGCGCACTCCTCACGCTCTTTGGAGCTTTGGTGGGTTTGAACTTCAGGTCAACTTAGACCTAAATTGTTTGTGGGCTTCAGTTCTGTAGAAATCGGCACTGATATGCAGAAGTGGTACACACGGCCAAGTATCAGTTTTCCAGCAAGTCATCAGATTTCATAATGCCATTCAGCACTTCACTTCAGAAAAATATAGGAAATACTTTATGCTGGGTGGGGTTGTTAGGAGAGATTATGAGATCTTGCCAAAACAACAGAGTGGAGTGTCAGTTATCTTGTAAAAATATAGGCTTTAAAGAAGGATTAGTGCTGTCCCTGTTTTTTAATATTAGAATGGGTTTGTAGAAACAAGCGCATATAGTAAAGCCTGTCTAAATATTTAAGTGCCCATGTTACATTCCTCTGTAATATTCACTTGCAACCCTTTATGCTTTATTTTATGTGAAATATAGGTTGTTGCAGTGTACACTGCATACACACAGAAAGGATGCAGCTCACAACCAAGTTTTTGAGGTGGCATGAAAAGATGTGAGAAGAGATGCATATATGCAGATGTACTGTGCACTATCCTAAAACTGATAGCATAATAAAATTTAAAAAAGCAACACAGTTGGATTTGCGACATTGCTGATTGCACATCACACAGGGATAAATTATTGTATAGATACAATAATTCATTCAATTCAGGTTTATTTACATTGTGCAACAGTTGCATCTAGCCGCTTTATAACCCCAGCAATGAAACAGTCCCCGAGGGCCAGCACTTTAAGATGGTGGGAAGGAAAAACTCCCTTTTAACAGGAAGAAACCTCCCACACATCCAGGCTCGGGGAGGGGCAGTCATCTGCTGCAACTGACTGGGGCTGAGGGGAAAGAGAAAAGATAAAGAGAGCTTAGGGAGACAGGGCAAACGCAGACTAAAGGAGAGAGAAGACAAAAATATAATGACATGCTGCAGTGGTATATAAACACATGGGGAGTGAAAGAGGTGAAGTGCTCAGTACATCACATTAAGTCCCTCAGCAGTCTGAGCCTATTGAAGCATAACTAAGGGATAGTTCACCTGATCCAGCCCTAACTATAAGCTTTATCAAAAGGAAAGTTTTAAGTCTAATCTTAAAAGCAGAGCGGGTGTCTGTCTCCTGAATCCAAATTGGAAGCTGGTTCCACAGCAGATGGGTATGATGGCTGAAGGCTCTGCCTCCCTTTCTGCTCTTAGAAACTCTAGGAGCCACAAGTAAGCCGGCAGTCTGAGAGTGAAGTGCTCTGTAGAGATAAGATGAGACTATGAGGTCTTTAAGATATGACAGGGCCCGATTAGTCAAGACTTTGTATGAGAAGGATTTTAAATTCAATTCTGGATTTAACAGGGAGCCAGTGAACAGAAGCTAATATGGAAGAAATATGCACTCTCTTTATCGTCCCTGTTAGTACTCCCGCTGCAGTATTTTGGATCAACTGGAGGCTTGTTAGGGAACTTACTATAATTACTAGTAATTACTCTTATAATTACTGTGTATACTGGCCCTCATAAGCACAAGCATTGTGACCAATCAGAAGACAGTGTGCTTTTATGAAGGGGCCTTTAAAAAACTGTAGCTCATCCAAAGCTGGGATCCAGGGATGAGTTGGAAATGTGCAATATAAATTAATTAATTACTTTGAAATGCAGATACCGCTTAACATTAATGGTGATGTCTGAATAAACCAGTGACCACAAATAAAAAGCGGAGAGATCAGATGTGAAGTGTTGGTTACAGTAAATCCTCTTTTCTGTGTGTGTGAGCTCTAAGATTCACATCCTGACAGGCTCATGGACACAGTATTAAGAACACACTGTGTCCTATTAAGTGTCCTATTAAGTGTGTGTAAAAAAAAATTACTTTTCCTTTGTCCCCTGCGCACAGTAATGACTTGTGGTGAACTCCACCAGCAGCTGTTTCCCCTCTTCCTGCCGCCCACCCCACCCCACCTCTCGCACACGCTCACTCACTCATTGACTCCCACCAGTGGTAACCTTGAGGCATCCTGCCAGCCCACATACTTGTTCTGTCTTTCTTGCTGGGTCCTTCAGGCCACTGAGAAGAAAATGATGACAGGCCTGTCTTTGTGTTCCACATTTCCATGCCACACAAACTGGTCAGAGTGACCTTATGAACCAGTGAAAAAGTGGCATTGTGCAGTGCCTTGTAAAAGTGTTAAACCCATCAAGTTAACCATTCATTTCAAAAAATAGGCATAGAAGTATAGATTTTTCTGTGTTACCATAATAATTCTGACTTCTTCTGCACCTAATTTTTCCCACGCTTGCTCTCTCTGTCAGTCCGCTTCCTCTTTGCACCTACAATCACACAAACACATTGTCTTCAGCTAGGCCATATTTGTGTGATTCATTTCAACTTATAGCGTTATCATAACTGAAAACTATGTTGCTGTGGTTGACATGGTAGGCACCATTGTTTCGCCTTATTCAGCCCAAACTGGCTTTAAGAAAACGCTGCAACTCCTGTTAGTGATTCGTGTAAGATGTTACTTTAACCTGCAGTTACATTTTAAAGTTAAGGGGCCTCAGGCAGCTGTATGAGTCCTGGTGCCATCACCTTTCGATGGCACCGCGGCAAACCAGAAAACAAGATTTTAGACGTGTTTGATGTTGCAAAGGAGTTTATTGTGTGCATAAAACAAGCCAACACACAAGTGCGTAAAACTGCATGCGGTTCCTCTAATGCCCACTTGTGAGTCCAAAAGTGAATTGTGGAGAAATTATAGTTCAGTGGTGGTAGCATGTTGGCAGCTTCGGACTGCTTGTCTACCTGCAGAGAGCATCTATTCTCAGATGGGGGCAGTGTCAGAAAATATGTGATAGAACCATCCTGTGCTTGTGCTTGTTGTCGGTCCATCAGCCAGCTGCAGAGAGGAGCGAAATTCTAACACAAAGAGCTGAAGTGTTCAAAACAATGAAAAGCGTCCACTGCAGCCACTGTCTGTACTTTTCATGCTGCATTTTTATTTATTTATTGCGCCTCTTGCATTCCCTGTTCCGGCTCATTTGTCAACCAATCAGCATTCGACCAATGCGCAGGTCATCCATGTCAAACACAGCACAGGAGCACATTTGCAGTAGTTGAAAACCTCTCCCTGTAGACTGTCCACAGGCAAGTTCCTCCGCCATCGGCTCCCATATTAAAATGCCCAAATTTATAGCAAATATAAACCTGGCACAAAAATAAAGTTTGGATTTCTACAGATAATTTAGTCCTTCATACAAGCTCTATAGGGGCTGGCTTTGTTCAGACGTCTGCTACACTTCATCTGAGGTAAATGGAGTCACTGAACCGGGCCTCTCCACTCTGTTTAAGTACTAACTCTCTGGTTTGTGAATTTCCACCCCTCCAAAATCTAACATCGACAATTATGTTGATATTTTAACTGGAAAGGCCCCTATGTGTGAGTTGAGGAACACTCGCACATGTTGTTTAAAACAGTAACAAAAACCTATGTGATTAATGAGCTGAGCGATTTGTTGCTGTTTGCTAAACCCACAGCAGGACAGTGAAATTCAGGATATATCGTGAATTTTTTGAGTAGTATTTAAATTTGAATTGTAGCTGTATGAAGGTCTCAATCCCAACTCTCTGTGTGGAGTGTATACGTGAGAAATATCCATATTCATTTCTCAACATCTGCACATGGATTCTTGCATCTTCAGATAACACACACACGCACGTAATCCTTCACTGCAACTTTCTGCAGCAGTTTTTCAGGAGAGGCTGTTCAGGCCTCACCTCACTTTGCTTTTCTCTCGTCACTTTTGACTGTTCTTATCTACATATTTCACCACCCTTCAACATCTCTTATTTTGATCACTCGTGCATCTTTGTCATCACTTAAAGAAGTGTACTGTGAAGCCGTTCTTCTGATCCTTTTGTTAAGGAGAAAAGTGGCTTAATTTTCCATTAAAGCTACTACTTTACGGCAAAGCTTCCAGCGAAGGCTGACTCTGTGCCCGCGACAATTTCAGCACACAAGCTAATGTGAAATTTCAATTAGAGAAAGAAAATCTGTAATTGTGAAGCTGTCACTCAGCAGCTGTGACAGCAGTGCCATTGTTTTATCTGACAATTCAGTTGTTGTTTTTTTCTTGTGTGTGTGTTTTCTGAATAATATTTTGTTTTGTAAAATAATTACAGCAGAAATAGCCAAAAAGAAAAGCAAACAGCTCAGCGCTGACCAACCTCCCAAATTACACAAGTGACCAGTCAACTCAGTTTTATTTATTGCGAACGTATTAAAACGACCGACTTTGACCCAAGTGCTTAACACGGAGATGAGAATTACTCTGGCAAAAGCAGAAAAATAAAGTGTCATACTGAAAAACAACAAAATTAAAATGGGGGGAAATAACAATAATAATAATAACTTCAAAATCTCCTCTTTTTTTTTTTTACTCAACCAACAGTTTTATGCAACACCTCACAACTATGTCAAATAAAAAAACCTTCTAGTTCTGTCCATCCATCTATCCATACATTAGCTTCCACTTGCTCCTTTTCCCCAGCAACACTTTCCAGTTCCTTCCAGGGTATCCAAGGCATTCACAGGCCAGATGAGATATATAATCTCTCCAGTGAGTTCTGGGTCTACTCTGGGGTCTCCTCCCTGTTGGGTATTCCTGGAAAATCTAGAAAAGGAATGCACCCAGGAGGCATACTGACCAGAAGCCTGAACCACCTCAGCTGGCTGACTTTCCTTCTATACGAAGAAGCAGTGAACCTACTCCAAGCTCTCTCCAGATCTCCAAGCTCCTCACCCGACCTTTACAGCTGAGCCCAGCTACCCTATGACGGAAACCCAGTTCAGCCACTTGTATTGGTGAGCGTGCTCTTTCTAACCAGATCTCATGAACGTTGGTGAGATTAGAATGTATTTGGACTGGTAAATCTCTCTTCACCACAGAACAATGCCCACATTACTGCCGAAACAATCCGCTGCTCACCTCCACTTTCTCATCACTTGTGAATAAGATCTCAAGACACTTGAACTCCCCCCAATCCAGAAGGAGCACATGCCAAATCTATAGTTTCACCTCTCTAATCAAGGCATGAAGTACCCAAAATATGTTAAGAAAGTAGAAAGTCTAGGATAATCAGTGTTAGGTGTATTCAGTCCAAAGTACGGCTACAAATTTTGAGAAGCAGAGATATGAATAGTAATTTCATTTTGATTGCAGGAAAGGACAAGAACAAGACGTAGAAGTAAAGCTCAAACTACCTGCAAGTTAGCAGCAAAGACTCCTGCACCCAAAGCTGAGTTTATGCCAACTTCAGCCAAGCAGTCAAAGCTTGATTTTCTGCAGGAAACAAAACTACTGTAGAAGCTGCGGCTTCCACTTCTACTCGTACCTGCTTCTACTGTGTTTTTCTGTGAAATGCTCTTGGGCAGATTTTCAGCTTAAGAGTTAATACTTAAAAACATAAAGAAAGATCTTGTGTGTGTTATTTGCGCCAGTGTGTAGATTATTACACTACAGCTCAGGCCATATTGTGCCGTAGTGTAATGCAACATGTAGTGTAACGAATTCACAGAGTAGATAAGTAACATAATGTATGAATGTGGCTTGTGTTAAAGCCCTTTGAGCGCTCTGTAAAAGTACAGAAGTGCTACGTCAGTCTGCCATTTGAACAAATCAAAATTGCAGTCCCGCTATCCGAAAAGCAGATAACAGAGATGCAGGTCAAGACTTGACTTCCTGTTTCCTGCACTGGTTATTGTTTTTGAATGCACATACATTTTTAAAAAAAAAAAAAATCTAATAAAAAGCTGTTTTACCTTCAGAAAATATCCAGTGGTTTCTGAGCCACATGGACTCTTTAACTGCATGCAAACAAAGCTTGCCCAGACTATAACCCGATGACAAATGATGTGAAAAACCTTGACTGTTGCCCACATATTTCACACATTTTTATACAGACTTACAGAATTGTCATTAGAAGTAAATTTGCTCTTATATCCAGCTCAGCAAAGGAAATCAGTCTCCTTCCTCGGAGGTTTTCATCACATATAGTGCTGTGATAAAAGTCGATTTCTTTTGCTTCCAATGAGCAAAAAATGTAAAGTAGTCTTGAGCAATAATTCTGCAGGTCATTGGCTGCTTTTTCAATTATTTCCAGTCCATTCCTTGTACCTGAACATTTTAAGAGGAATTTTTTATTTTTTTTTTGCTGTTGTTGTTGAACCACCGATGAATCATTCAAGAATAAAAAAGGCACCTAACTCAAGAGATGAACAACTTGGCAAAGAACCCATTTAAATTATATCTTTTGGTACTTTGTTACCAGTTGTGAAATAAAATAATTTGTTCCAGCTAATTTAGCTGAATCCGTGAAAAATGTCAAAGACAATACAGTTTGTCAGGCATGAACCAGTACTTTTGCATCAACAAGGTGATTTCCAAAGCGCTATTAGCTGAAAGCTTCTTCTCGACGTGCTGTGCAGTGTGTCCTTAAAATCCAGCAAAGACCTGGCACAGGACCTGAGAGATGCATCTGACCCTTCAGCTGATCCATCTGCTGTTCACTGAAGCCTCGTCAGAAATAGCGGAAGGGTGGAAGCCATCCTTAAGGAAGGAAACATGGAGTAAAGGCTGAGTATTGAGGTCAATCTTGTAATCATGCCATCAGATTTTGATCCACAATGCAATACAATCTGGAAAGCATCTGACTGGCAACAGCTTCACTTTTCAGCGTAACAGTACAGTAGAGCACACTTGGATGTGTCTGTGTAGATTCTCAGTCCTCTTATCCAAGAGGTGAAACGTCCTCAAGCTATTGAGACAAACCTGGACAGCAAAAACACACAATGGGACACTACTGGTTATGGAGAGCTTGGACCTCAACATTATTGAAGCAGTGTGGGATCATCTTGACAGAAAATGGAACAAAAGGGAGCCAACATCCAAAGAAGAGCTTTGGAAAGTACTTCAAGAAACCTGGAGCACTATTCCTGAAGACTACATTAAAAAAAAAATGACAAGAAAGCTGCCTGAGAGAGTTCAGGCTGTGCTGAAGAATAGAGGATGGTCGTGCCAAATATGGACTTTCAAGCTCCTTAGAACTGCAAAAACTCTGTTTTTGCCTTTTGGCAAAAGTACCCAGAGTTCCACCCAAAACAAATTTCTACTTTTTGAAAATGTTCTACTTTTCTTCGTGGGAGCGTGGTATTTTTCCAGGGGTCTAGAGCTAAATGTGATGTGTGTATTATATAAACACTTCTGAAATAAACACTTTTGGGCTGTTGGACACTGTTGGGCTTGTTCCTCAAACAAAGGCTCGTTCCTCAGTCATAACTGTATATTTGAAAAGAGGCATTATTGATGACCCCCGTTAGAAGTAATTCCATGCCACCAAACAAGGTTTGCTGGCTTGATTGCCCAGAGTTTAGTTTCTAAATTTCACCCAGGCATGTGCATAGACCGTCCACCGTCAAAATGTTAGAAATCGCTCTGCTTTACAAATCCTATCAAAGGTGGAGCATTTGTTGAGCACAAGAAAGAAACCATGGGAATTTAACGTGCTATATTACACAACGTTGAAAGTATATCACTGACTAGAAAGAACTTTGGAAGATTAAAAGAAAAAAAAAACTTATTCTACTAAGTTGAAAGCTTTTCTGTCAGGGTCACCAATCTGCCTCACGCAGTCACACACCCACACACATTTTTCTACACAGCCATGGGGAGTTTTCAGCCTATACACACACATGCACTCGCACATGCACACAAATCTTAGAGTCAGTCACAGGGATGAGACCAGCATGACATGAGCAATTATAATCTTCCCAAAATACATCTCCTTCTTTCTTCAAACCCTGTCCAAGCTAATAGACTCTAGTTGTTGAGGATTTGTGTTCAAATCGCTTGAGGGAAGGAAGCAGGACGGGGGGGGGGGATCCGAAAATAGAGAGAGGGTATAAACATACATGAAGAAAAAAATATGCCTGAGCTCCTGCGTTTGCACTCAATATAATACTTATGATTCTGTTCTCTCGGTGCTTTAGCTCTCTCCTTTTTCTTTGACACGCAGTCTGTCAAACCACTAAGTTAATTTCAAACTAACAGCCATGTCATGTTTTATTGTAAGATGGCAGACCGGGGGGGGATAAGAGGAATGATTTTGCCTGAATATATCACAACTAAACACAGCTTCAAGAGATATTAAAGAAGACTGGAGGGTGAAGGAGAAAGAGAGAGGGTTTTTTCTATTTTAAAAGTGGGGCACACAAGGACAGCGAGAGAATGAAAGATGGAGAAAAGTGGCAAGAAAAGGATATTGCATATAGATGGGCCACTGATCTATTATCTCGCCTGCTTTTATTAGTTTCATGAAGAATTCATGCAACAGGCAACAATAAATCACAGTGGGGATTTAATTTGATGTCAATTCTGAAATTATGAGCTCCGGTATTATTGCTTATTTAAGTGGCATCTAATTTTGGGTGCGTTTTCCCCCACCCCCACTCTTTTATTTAGCAAGGTTAGCTGTCACAGCAGTCTGGTCCCAGTTCTTCCCGACAGAGTCCATATATACATTTCCATCATGTTGAAGGTTTTATTTGTTGCAGGTTTCAACTAGCTTGTGCATCTCAGGCACCGTTGCTTGGAGGTGGTTGTTGGCATAGCCGAGTGCTGACTCAGATACAGCTGGGATGTCTCAGCCGTATCCTCTGTTAGTCCTGTGATGGACTTCCGACCTCCCCACCTGTCATCCACTCTTCCTCAATGAGGATGGGCTCAAGCCTCCCATGACCATACGCTGGATGAGTGGGTGGATGAATGGTCTCTGCAAAAGGCATATCATATGATCATTTTCATTCACATCATTCCATTCACTAGCCCCTCATACGCTATAGATGAAGGCATTGACAGCCTGGAAGAGAACCTTCCAGAAATATTTCATCATAGGATGAAGGTGATGCTGAGAGCAATATTGTTTTGATTTAGAGTGATGCCTCTCTGCTCCAAGGGGACAACTGAGCCCATGCCAGCAAAATGCCTCCAACAGCATAACAAAGACACTGGATCCCTTCACTGTAGGGGGTCAAGAGTTCAAGTTTTTCCTTTATTTTGTCCTCTGTGTGTGTGTGTGTGTGTGTTTTAAGATTTTTATTAGTATCAAAAAGCTCAGCTTAGTTAAAGTTGGTTTCTGATGATGCAGCAGGGAATGAGGTAAGAATATTTATAGTTTGGGGGTTTACACTGACAGCTGACAGCGGATGGAGGAGCTCGTTAATTCTGCCTGTTAAGCGAAGGGGAAGACTGAGGTTTGAAAAAAACTGCATGATAATGAAATAATGTAAATAATTTTGAAATGCAGTCTTGCAAAACCACTGAGTACTTCCTTATATTTGATCATACGAATGCAAAATTATTTTTCAGTTGCCCTGAAAAAAGAATGGCAGCTCAGTCATTTATAAATGAGGGTCAAGCAGTTTATAAGTTAGTCTATGCATTCAAAATGTATTGAGAATTGATTAAACCAAGCCTCATCACCACCTCTTGAAGCAAGTTCGCCATCTTGAGAACTCAGAGTTCACTTTTAGGTTCAGAGTTTGTGAAACAGGCTTCCATGCTGTCCATCCGAGGCCCCTAATACACCAGATGGCCAGTCCAGCTCTGGTTACTCATTTGATACCAGTTGGTTGGTAGTGCCATAAGTTGATCTTCTCACAATGACAATGAGTGCCATGTGCTGGCATGGAGAAGTGGTGGACAGATTCTCTCCTGAAGCCCTTTTTATCCTCTGGAAGGCTGTGATGGAGCAGGAAGGACAGGGTGGAGGAGATGCTGAGACTGAGGAAGAGGGGTTTGTCAGGTCAGGACCCTCCAAATGTCACCAGCTTTTCTCTCTCCATCTGTCTCTCTGTAGCTATCTATTGGCTCTCTCACACTGACAGTCTTGTTTTTTTCCCTTTCTTTCTGAACAGTAAATCTTAGCAAATTTGTAGCAGCTGAAGGTGTTTTGGAGACACTTGGATGATCTATAGTGTGTATCAGTGTCTCAGTGCCTCAGTTGTCCAAAGAAAAAGTTTGAGGAATAAGTGAATAAGGGATGAAAAGGAGAGTTAAATATGGATAAAGGAGTTATGAAAGGATAAAGAGTGCAACAGGAAGAGGATTAGCTGCTGTTGATTTGGTTTGTTCTCAGTCTTTGTGTGCGTTTTTTGGTCTTTGAGGGGCTCTAGTTGTTTCCTCAAAAGCCCTAAAATTATTAATTCACGGGAGTACATGATAATGGTGATAATTTGCTGCAAAATAAACCTCTTCTCACTGAACTAGTCACACACTCGGGACTTTGTCAGCACGCATAGTGTCCACATGTTGCCCCAATTTTAGCATCATTTTCCAACATGTGGGGTAGTCGGGTGAAGGTGTGTTCTGCTGTATCACTGTAGTAATCGCAGACGGGACTGTACTGCATTATGTGGACTTTTCTCTCTCACCAAAATGGTGAGTCCTGAGGAACTGACACCAAACTGTAAAATGTTACAAGAAGGAGAACCTGGCCGTCATTATGTGACACGAGGAGTGAGAATGTGTTGACCCAGCTGATTTTTGTGGAATTTATTAACATTTTGTTCTGCATTGACGCAGTCACACCAACCAAAACCTTTAGCTACTGTTAGCTCATGTTCCTGCTGCCTTGGGTCTTTAGCTTGGTGCCAGTGACTCTTACACAGACACTAACACATGCAAACTCACTTCAGTTTTCTGTGTTCATGCTTTATTTTATAGCAACTTGTCACAATCATGGATGCAAATAGCTCAATGACTCATGTTAAGAGAGGATTGAAGAGTGTTAAGTTCAAAGCACTTATGCCTTATGGAAATAAGATTCAAACGTCTAGAACACCTGTCAGTTAAACATGAATACATTTGATATTGTGGACTCAAAAGTCTTTAGGTCAGTGTGCCATAATAGTTCAGATCAGGACAGGGCAAGGCAGAGGGGTGATTGAGAGTGAGACATGTGGGATAAATATATATGTGAGACTAATATAGGCAGGGCAGATAGTCACAAGGTGGGCAGCAAATGAATCTCAAACATGAGAAACAACCTTCAAGGTAAACAGGAAGTGACTGAGAGACAAATAATGCAGAGACATGAAGACAAACACCAAACACGATGACAAAGAAAATGGATCCCAAGAGGCAGGAGAAACACAACAAAACCGACCAATCAAACAAGGACCAAAACTAAATAAACCCTACTTGGCATGGTGGGTGTATGATGTGCATACAGTAGCCTGTATCCAGCACCATTTACAAACACTGACACAGAGAAAGGGTGGTGTTTTGTGCCACCGTGTGTCATCCTGCTCGTATCTCCCGATGCCGCTGTTTTTAATGCTGGTTGTAAAGATGGGAGCAGCAAATGGGCGCCTTAGACAAAAACTTGAGCATACAAGTTTACGAATGCTCGAGGTAAAACAAGGAATAAAAGAAGAAGAACGTCAACGTGAATGTTTTTATAGGATGAGATTAAGATCAGTTAATGTAGATGGTGTGAAATCTCTTCTGATCCAATGGATAAAGAGCGCGCCAGAATTTGGTTTTGGTGTTCAATGAGAGAGATTTCCTGAAAGATTATTCACTGTAATTTACGTGCACATCAGTTTGCATCCAAAATGAGATCGGGAGAAACTGTTGCTGTGTCGGAAACATGACAATTAAGAACGAAATAATCAACCAAAAAGGACGAGCACTCGAGCTCCAGTGATGAGATCAGAGTGTAGCTTGAGGTTAGGATATTGTTTTAGTTGACACACTCTATGTGGGTAAACTACAAGCTCTGAGTGTGCACTTTGGTATGAGAGGACTTTGTGACGAGGGGGTTTTGGTGAGTTTGGGTAAAACCGACAACAAAGCCTCTTGATTTGTGCCAAATCACGTTTTGGTGCATTCTATGATGAAAGACTGCTGGCAGTGGCCACAATTTTTTTTCTTTCTTTTCTCAGGGAAACTGATATGGGATTAATCCGTAGAGCTCAAAAGCATTTAAAACCGAGAGGGCTCCAGAAAGCTTTTCAGTAATGTGCATCAGTGTTTGAACACACAATCGCGCACACTGATATACTCTTACGGTTTCCATGGAGAAACATTTTACACACTTCGGTCACAAGAGAATTAAGAGCACTAGATTTCTAACAAGCATTTAAGAGCACTGATGATACTGAGAAACAATTTTTATAGTCAGCAGGGACTTAATTAATTTCCCAGAATGCGGCGTCTATTGCAGCTCTGCTTTGTGAGCTGAGTCGGAAATGCCAAAAAGCTAACAAGCAAAGTGTGACATTAGTCTTCTTGTCATTTCATTTTAAGCTCTGTAGCAATTGTGATTTGTTCATCATTCACTTCAATGAATATTGTAATGTGATAAAGGTCTGACTGACCAAATTAAAAAGAGAGAGGGGGAGGCTATAGTGAGCCTAATTACACTTTTTCTTTGCACTGCAGTAAAATATACAAAACCTGATGGGATTTTATGGTGAGTGTATTTTGTAAAGTCTGATGTGTATGGAAGACTGGAACTGCCAAAAATAGATAAATAACTGTTAAGAAATATTTTTTAAAAATATGACAAAATTTAAAACATTTAGTTTAATGTGCTTCTGCATCTCTTTACCTTTCCCCATTTGATTTTCCACTGTATTCATTTATTTACTCATGCACTGAATATTTAGAAACTCCTGATCTACTGGGATTTTCAGGGTTTACAGAAACTCATTTTCTTGTTTGAAAAACAGAATATCCGGCGAGCTGCAGTTTTCTGGGGGAAATGCCCCATTGATGCCAGAGGTCAGAGGAGAGTGGCCAGACTTCTTCGATAGGAAGGAGCAGTAACTTAAATAACCACTCATTACAATCGAAGCATGCCATACCTTGAAGGAGATGGGCTACAGCAGCGGGAGACCACACCGTATGCCACTCCTGTCAGCTAGGAACAGGAAACGCAGGCTCAAATTCACACAGGCTCACCAAAATTGGACAGTGGAAAAATGAAAAAATGTTGTCCGGTCTGATGAGTCTCAATTTCTGCTGCAACATTCAGATGGTAGGGTCAGAATTTGGTGTAAACAACATGAAAGCATGGATGCATCCTGCCTTGTATCAGTGGTTCAGGCTGCTGGCGGTGTAATGTGTGGAGGATATTTTCTCTGGCACACTTTGGTCTGACCTTGTCCATCCCTTTATGACCACAGTGTACCCATCTTCTGATGGCTGTTTCCAGCAGATAACGCGCCGTATCACAAAGCTCAAATGATCTCAAACTGGTCTCTTGAACATGACAGTGACTTCACTGCACTCAAATGGCCTCCACAGTCATCAGATCTCAGTCCAACGGGACATCTTTGGGATGTGGTGGAAAGTGAGATTCTCATCATGGATGTGCAGCCAACAAATCTGCAACAACTGTGCGATGCTTTCATGTCAATATGAGGAATGTTTCCACCTCCTTGTTGAATCTTTGCAATGAAGAATTAAGACGGTGCTGAGGGCAGAAGGGAGTCCAACCAGAACTAGCAAGGTGTAACTACTGTGTATGGTGAGTGTGGTTTATTTCCCCTTTGCAATTTTTTTTCATTTCTTTAAGCAGTTCTTCTTTATGCAAATAAAGAAACTGTAATTAAAATTGTGCAATGGGGCCAACTTTCACCTACTGTTTGATCGATGACTCGCAGCAGAAATGGCTGCCTCCAGTCAGGAGATCGCTGGAGAACAAAGATGTTTTCTTATTGAAACTGAAAATTAGTTGAGATGGTTTATTTTTTAAACTAATGTGTGCCTAAATCTTTTGAATGTCTTCGAAAGCATATGAGTTTATTTTCACATAATTTGGCAGTTTTGTTCTCTCATAAATACATATACGTATTTATGTATTTTTATTTATGATGTTGCAGACGGTGACCTTTACGCATTTACGGCGAAGAGGCTGGAGCAAAGAAATGGTTTGTGGTCTAAATGAAACGCTATGTATTTACTTAAGGACAGACACGGAGCTGCGTGAGTGTGAGTTTGCAATCTGTTGCTGTACATACATATTTGTAAGGATTCTCAGACACTGTCATAACAAACACTTGACAGACATTTACCAAACTGCACTGTACAGAGTCCAGAGAGCGAGAGAGGGCAGGGGGAACATAAACAGCCCTGACAGGTATGCTAACACCTCCAGTTAAAACTAAATGTCTTTTCTCTTAAATGTGTCACTCTGTAGTCACTCTTTAAACACCTGAAATGTTTTATTGAGGATAGCTCACAGAATGCTTATTTTCCACTTTTGGCTGGCTTGTGCAAACACAGTCAGTTTGTGGCCTGTGAAAATGGAAATATTCACAAAATTTCTGGAATAAACACAACAAACAGTGATTACGTGATGATGGTTTGAAAGGGGGGAAATGCATTTTGATTGTAAAAAGCCCCTTCAATCAATTTGCCGTAATTGCTGAATCCTACTTTGGGAGTTGGGGAGTGATACATTCTTTTTATCCCCCTCAAATTAATGTATCTATTAAACATCCAAAATAATGGATTTTTGAAGGTGTAGGTAAATGGTCCTATTTCTAAGCAAAAGCAAAAACTACTACTTTCAATTAGATTCCATTTTAAAGTAGCACCTAACTACAGTTGTTTGGGCAAAGCTGTTATCAGTGGCAGCTGAGCCAGCTCAAAACTTACATGCATTAAAACTTATGTCCAGTTTTTACATATATATCCTTACAGAAGCTTTTCATAGCCTTTTACATTACGCTAAAATGTGATGATGTACATTTAATGGATGCTCTCAGCAGGATTTCTTCTCTGCGTTATAACATGAAACATATATGCTCGCAAAGATCCCCCGAGAGCCACGTCTCTTTAGCCAGACACCTTCATGGAGGCATTTTACACACGTATTTATACACAGGCCCAAGCTCACACGTGAACAGATGCACACAGAAGAATCTGTGTTTGCTCACATCTAAATATTGAAGCGTGAGAAATGGTTTTCACCTGGCATGGATAGGGTTTCATTCTTTCTGCCATGAGAGTTTATTTGCTGCTTAAAACATTACACAGAGGGAGTTTCCCCATGCTCCGAAATGCTGCATTCCTACACACGTGCGCGCGCACACACACACACACACACAAAACCAAACCTTTATTTTCCACTCTCTTTCTTTCTGTCACACCATTATCCACACTCCACCTTCTTATCTCTCTCTCTTTTTCTGCCTCCTTCACGTCGTCGCTCACTCCCTCACTTATGCTCGCCGACACCCACGCACTCCTGTAGGTGTAATGTTACGATGCAGCCTGTTAACATTCCCGAGCCAGGCTGCTGAAGTTTTCCAGATCGTTCTGTTTAGACGAACGCTGCCACAGAGGAGCGGCGGAGAGACAGAGGAGTTGAGGGATGGAGCGCTGACGCAGAACGGCAAAATATGAACACACACATTTTCGAGCACATGTGGAGAAAGCAGTGCTTCCTCATACACAAAAGGAGTTAATCACATGGGCAACTTTCTGTAGATGTATACCCAAAACACACATACACATGCTTACCCATGGTTAGTGCACATCCTGCAGAAGGACCCTCAGCTTTCCGTATCTCATTACACTGTCGAACTGTCAGCCCCGTTAAAGTGCCCTATTTGACTTAATTGAGAAGCAGAGTGTAAATAAATGCTTCAGTCCAGTTTGTTTTCACTGGTCTTTCCAGCGCGCTGCTCTCATTCCAAACCAATTCATCAAAGAACCCTTCACTCTCTTTATTTCTTTCCTTTTTCTTGCTTTCCATCTTTTTCGCCTCCTTTTCCTTCCTGTCATTTCCACCTTTTCAGTCACTCCCAATTTGCAACATCTCTTCCTAGCCCCTTTTCACAGAGGACAAAATAATTCTGAACTTCTCTTTAGACAAAGTGCCCTGAAAAACAGCTGTAACTTATTGGAAAGAGTCAGTACCATCGGTACAAATTTTAAAGGCTATTTTCCCCTAAAGTGCAGAGCTACAAAACACTTGGAATAGTCGAAAAAGCGCCCACTTACAACTCCTTGTAGCAGGTTTAAGATTTTTCTCTGGCACCCACACTTTTTCATCATTTCAGCACTCCTATGTAGAGCAGGAAAATGTTGCATAATCCCCAGCTTGTGCCCCTCGCATAATCATTTTTCAAGGTATTTTGTAACTTCTTGTACTCGTAAACCGCAAACATAAGCCACGAGGCAAATGTTCTGAAAGCCTGCAGGCTATTTCGCAACACTTGTTGCCATTTTGAAGCTATTTCCATACAGAAATAAATCAAGCAACGAGATGTTCTGCTTCCCAATGCCGTCCTCCTTTTGCCCCTTTCATCCACCCCTTCTACTTCTCCTCAGTTTATTGCTCTTGCTGGAGTCACTTGCTGTCGCTCTGACAAACTCTGAACCTTTTCTGTCTGTTACAACACTTGCAGTGAAGCAAAGAGACAAAAGTGAATGCTTGATCGCTCGCTCTTAGTATATACACACCAACTCATTGACCCATACAACCACACTAGACTGACGAGAAAAAGCACACAGCCGTTGCACTCTCTTAAATGCAGGCGCAAATGTTCTCTCATTTCCTCTTTCCTGCAGCCGGTCAGTCAGGCGTGCATGACACGACGAGGGTATTGGTAGCAGGGGCAGGTTTGGCTGGCCCTGTCATGCGCACACACACACACACGCAAACTGAAGGCCACAAAGCACACACACATACACATTTGCAGGCTCACTTGCAAATATATGCACACAAACTCACACACTCCTGTGAAGCACAAGAGCTGTGGTTCAAATCCTGTCCAGTAACCCTTAACGGATACCAGTTCCTGGACCAGGTGTATGTGTGTATATCTGTGTGCATTTGTGTGTTGTTCCTGGATGGTCAACGGTGCATTTCGGAGCCAGGTGATAATGAGGTCCTAGTTGACTGCGCTGCCATGTCACTGCAGGGTTTTGTATGTGTGCGTATGTTTGTCCAGACAGGTCATGGACTGTTGCTCTTTGCCGAGCCCTGCGCTTCTCCCCAGACAGTCATGATCACCTGTGGAGGGTCTGTCTCTGTCTCCCTCTTTCTTTTCGCTCTCACTCAGCTCAGTGTATCCATGTATGAAACTCTGTTTATTCTCTTTATTTATTTTATCGTAACTTTAAAATTTATTTAAGTTATGTATAAAAATGTAATATTCCCACAGCAAGTAACATTTACCTTTTCCGATACAAATTTATAATTATAAGTTAATGTAAACCTTTCTATTCCCATCTGCTTTCACCCAAGTGGATAGATATTAGTGTTACACATTTACAAGTACAATCATAAAGTTATGTGTCTCCAGCTCCACTTGGAAAAACAAAAACCTATTTAAAATCTGGCTGATGTCCCCATTAAGAGTACCTTCCTGTGCACCACTTTCAGGTCTTGGGAGTCCCATTCCCACCACATGCGCTCTGGTGTCTCTCAAGTATGATGGATCTCCTCCACTTGTTGAACAATAGACAAAGTTACAGGAGGTCAATTAGGACAGGTGATGAGTGATGATTGTGCTAATGTGTGGCCAAAAAACATCTGGTTAAATCACTGTCCTGGGTGCTGACACACAACAGCAAATATCACACTCTGTATTAAATGTCCCATCAGGACAGCACAGGAGAACTCTCCATGCTCCTGGCAGCACTCGTGATCTGAAGCACTGACTTCAGGCGTCGATGCTGTGAACCTTTCCACTAAAAGCTGCTGTTTGGTTTATGGGTTGTAGCCAGAGACTCATCTTTAGTGAGCCTCAATGTGACAACTCAGTGTGACAAAGAGAGCTGGTGTTTATTTGATGGGTAAATTTGATGTCCATGGTGAAATTGCTGATGTACATATGCAAGTGGTCAGAACAGGACTTCCACAGAGTGATCTTAAAAGAACATTCTGTGGTGCATGAGGACATGCCTATAAGGGGAGATCAGCCAAATTTAAATTATGTACACAGCCATAGGCACCATATTGACCTAAATGACCATTTTGTACATTTTCTTTCCCCACCTACTGGATACATGTTCCTTGTATTTGCACACAGTTTTGTCCTCTCTTTTTCTTTAGTCTGTGCTCACTTAAACCCTTCAAACAACCACCGTTTACTGATTCTTCACAGATAAATTTCTGTGTTCATGTAAACAGTGACTACCTTCTGAGTGGCCTCAACACCAGATAGCCTACAATAGAAGGAACTATTCTGAATCACATCCCATCTCTTACCTCAGATAAAGAAAATGCTTCCCAAACATTAACTGAGTAGTTTCAGTTTACTAATCTAGACTAAATCACAAAACATGTACGTATATGCCCTTTTGAAAGACACTGACAACCTAATTAAAAGATGAAGATTCATTTTTCCTATAAATAATCCAATAGTACAACATCTGCAGTACCAGTCAAAAGTAACTAGACAAGTTTTTAAAAAAGTGGTAATGTTAGGTACATTACAATGCCTTTTTTATTTTTCTCAAAGTCCCTACAAAGTTTGTATTTCATGAACATTTCCACAGTGAGTGATAATGTGTACTGATCTGCCTTGGCCACAGTTTTAAAGACATAAACTCACGAGGACACACGTGGCTATATGCAAATACCATAAACTGTGAGGAACAATATAAAACAAGAGGCGACATCTGACTACACATAAAACCACGTAAGCGTACATAAAAGACATAAAAGACAGAATTAAACCATGAGGAGACATTTTGACCATAGAGAAAGGAAATGCAAATGAATGACAGCATATACATTTACATATACATATCTTCCTGTGTTCTTTTGTTCTTAGAATGGCTTTATGCATGCGCTTCAGATGCTTTTGAGCTGCATGTAGGCGGAGAGGAAGCCTGCTACTATAAACTGAATGTTAACATGAGTAAGGGTACCAGGGGTTGTATGTTTGTGTTTGCATTTCTCAGTTAGGTTACTGATTTGTCTGATTTGTGTGTGTTTAGGGTCCTGCTTGCATGCATTTTTCTCTGTGTTGAATAAATGAGGAAGGGCAACAAAGGTTGAGCGCAGCGCTTACTCCCCAGCTGGCTTGGTTGTATCATAGCAACTCCACATGAATAATAATCATAAACACACACACACACACACACACACACACACACAGACACACACACAGAGTAATGAACCATTCTTCTCCAGCTACTCTGGTTAATCTCTCTCAGCTGTTTCTACTCTATACAGAGAACCAGTTTATAGAAAGCATTCATTTATTTTTGCTAAATCCAAATGATGATTTAGAATTTAAATGATTTTGCCAGTTTGGCCTCAGTGCATTGGGTAACAAAAAACACACACACACACAAAAACAGACAGACAAAAAGAAAAACAGTGTAGTTTGTGTTTTTAATGACGATTATATATCAGTGAATTAATTTTATGCTGTCCACTTGTGCTCAACCTCTGTGACCCCTATAGCAGATTATTTATCCAAACTCCGTCTTTAATTGTTTTCCCACTGACTTCACACATAAGCATCAGTTTACTTCTCCCACTCCTTTGAAAACATAATCTTACACCTTTGGTAAATTTTGTGTGAGTTTCAATATGCATCTATTGGTTTTGGAGTTCGAGCTGCATGAAGGACCTGTGCTTAGAATATTTGTCCTCTGCTGCTTTCATTTTGGCTTTGAGGAAGTGAAACTTGGAGTTAGTGCAGTGTGCATTTAGAGCCATGGTTCTCAAAGTTCTCATTTAATGTTGACTGAGGTCATAGAGCAAGGGAGCTGAGCACTTCCATACAATTGGTCATTTTCTTTGCCACCAGGTGAGTCACCACCTGCTGACCATTATAAAGAATGCAGGTTTAAAGTGCTTCTGCATTGGTTTTCAGGTTGAGAAGTTATGTCCAGCTGTTGTATAAAATCTGCAATACTTACCTACATATTTACCATGAAAATGCCTGTTGTTATATGTTTCGCATATGTATATATATTATATAATGTGGGGGGGGGACAACTGCCATCTTTGCTATTATAGAATACACAAAAGTTCCGGGCCACCTTCACATTACACCTTGAGGAGCTTCTCAGCCATGGAGAACCATGCCCTGAAGCTCTTGGTGCAAATTTTTTGTGCTAATAATGCCAGAGGAGGTTCGGAACTCTGCAGAGCATTGAATCAGCAGAGCATTGGTGACTTAAATGCGTTACGCACCTCAGCACTTGATTTAACTTTACTCGGCCGGCCTCTTTGTGGCTGAGCTGCTGTGGTTCCTAAATGCTTCCACTTTCCAATAATTTCACTTACAGCTGATCGTGGAATATCTAGGATGGAAGAAGTCTCACAAACTTGTTGCAAAAGTGGCTAATGTTACAGATGTTTGTAAAGGCAGACTGCATGGCTGGGTGCTTGATGTTATACACCTCTGGCAACTGGATTGAATGAAACTCCTGAATTAATTCAAGATTAAGATGTGAGGCTCAGTACTTATGCCCATATAATTAATATGTAGCATCCATAAAGTGTGGTAGAATAGATTTCCCACATATATGTATGGGAGAATTTCTAAGTACTATGTCTCTCCCAAAATATCTACAAACAATAACCACTGAAGAAAAACCTTCGGTGATGACTAAGTGTGGGTTTTTCTTTTAAAGAAATAATGAGTATAATAAACTACTACCAGACCAAGAATAACAGCAGAGAAACGGCAAAAAACATAAACCACAGACTTCATGAAAATGAAGCCAGCTTTAAAAATTAATCCCTACTGATGCTACTCCATCAGTGAGCTGAGAGCTACAGCCTTTTTGTTCCCAATTACCCAAAACCTGCAATTTTAACTTATGTTTAAGCATACATGCCACAAAATACCACAAGACAAATACCTAAGGGCATCATTTCATGTTTTTCAATTCATTATAGATTTCAGTGGCGACAGTGTGTTCCCCACGATCGAAACAGTCCTTTTGAACAAGATTTGTTTTGTCACTATAGAACATATCTACTACAAAACACTGATATCTGCCCAAGGCATCCCTTAGTCTGTGTCAGGATACAAGAGCAGAGCGAACAACAACATGGACCCAGAAATGCAAGGTTTTCTTCCAAAGCAATAAAACGGAAGTCAATAAAAGTCATCTGGACAGTTCAACAGTACTGACAAAAGCAAGTGAAGCAGCACTCACGCTGTTTACAGTGTTGCAATTGGTCTAGCGCTGGAGAAAATAGCAATTTAACTGTGCTCTTAAGTGTATGTGTATGTTGGAAGGAAAATAGTAGTTGAATGAAAGTGTTCTTTTATTGACCCCACTCCCTATCTGTTTGGTTTCCTGCCAAACTCCATATACACATTTTGAAAGAAGCCGAAACATGAAAAAAAAGAAAGAAAGAAAGAAAAGCTTCTTTTTCAGCCAGAATAAATAGTGCCTAGTATTAAAGTTGGGTGTATGGGCAACTTTAATGTTTATCTTTGGGTTATCTTGGGGTTATATTTGCTCTTAGTTTTCTCTAAATGTGTGCTGAATTGAGCTAATATACATTGGCTTGATTCTACATTTTTATCCTTTTATTTTCTGCCACTTTTCTCTCTGCCCTGTAACTCATGCCATCCATTTCAATGCACATGCAAACACAACTCAACAGTGGGTTACAGTTTAGCTACTTTCTCACTAGCTGCTTTGTTCAGCTGGTTGTTGAGGTGTGTTTTGTGCACTTCTGATGTGAGGATAGAAATCTGCAGATGAAAGTCATGTTGCAGATGTATAACGATAAGTGTAAATGATTAAATTTTAGGGTGAAAACCTAGCATAAGCATGCAGGAAATAAACGGAAGACAATGTGACTGAAACTCTGTGTGTGCATTCATTTGTTTCTGTCTGTGCCTCTTTCCAAGTCAAATAGAAAGGTTAGGTCAGAGGGCTGGCAGGGGCTGTTCTACCAGTCATCATGACACAGGAAAAATCAGCTTCTTAGACAAGTTGAGAAATAAAAAGCGAGATCAGGGATTGTTTATCTCACACATTTCCTCCTTCTCTCACACACTTGACCTTTACCCATCTCGCTTTTCTTCTGCTGCTCTTTCTGCCTCCCTCTTCTCTTCTTCTTCCTCCCTTCTGTCACGCTGACACCCAAGAGACTTCTGTAGTTGTCCTCTCCATCACTCTCCTTGCTCTCTGTCTCTCCCTGCACGCTGTTTCATGAACACACAAAAGGCTGACACTACAAACACACACACACACAAAAAAATGACCCTGTTCAATAAACAAGCAACACAGTGTGTGAGAGTAAGGAAGCTTTTAGTGGCGCCTCTTATCTTGCTTCCTCTCAAAACACACAAAAAAGACAGAACTGCCTCCGAGTCTGAATGTCTTCTTTGAGAGTCATTCACCTTCCTGGCACACACACACACACACACACATTAACACACAGACTTATTCTTTCCCCCTCAGATACACACTCCATCTGCCAACATGGACCGGCTGTTGTGTGAAGTGGCTCAATGAAAGAACCCTCACAGTAGCTCCAGTTCCTCAGACATGCATATGTGAATATGTGCTACTTATATGTGTGTGTGTATATAGATATATATCTATATCTATATCTACACATACACACGTATATCAAGATGGATTACAGATTTATAAGTAAAGCTGAAAGATTTTAAAAGAACTGAATGATAGCATAAAATTAGATGGAAGGCCCAAGTCAGCTCTGTAACTGAGAATGGATCTGGGACCTGAGTCGAACCAGATCCGAAATACACTCACAGGGCACTTCATTAGCTACATTAATAACACTTCATTAGTTCTGGTCCACATTGGCATGACAGCATCACACAGCTGCTGCAGATTTGTCAGCTGCACGTCCATAATGAGAATCTTCTATTCCATCGCATCCCACGGGCGCTGTATTGGACTGAGGTTTGGTGACTGTGGAGGCCATTTGAGTACAGTGAATTCATTGTTGTGTTCAAGAAACCAGTAAGAGATTATATCAGTTTTGTAACATGGTGTGTTATCCTGCTGGAAGCAGCCATCGGAAGATGGGTACACTGTGGTCATAAAGGGATGGACATGGTCAGCAATGATACTCAGGTAGGCTGTAACATTTAAACGATGCTCATTTGGTACAAAGGGGCCTAAGGTGTGCCAAGAAAATATCCCCCACACCATTAAACCACCAGCAGCAGCAGCAGCCTGAACTCCTGCTATAATATATATATACTGTTTACTCCAAACTCTAACCCTACCATCCGAATGTGGCAGCAGAAATCGAGACTCATCTGATCAGAAAATGTTTTTCCAATCTTCTACTGTCCAACTTTGGTGAGCCCATGTGAATTATAGCCTTAGTTACCTGTTCTTAGTTGACAGGAGTGTGGTCTTCTGCTGCTGCAGCCCATCTGCTTCAAGAGATGCTCTTCTGCACACCTTTGTTGTAGCAAGGGGTTATTTGAGTTACTGTTGCCTTCCTATCAGCTCGAAGCATCTAGCCATTCCCCTCTGGTCTCTGGCATATCTCTCCCAGAGAACTTCTGCTCCTGCTCTTTCTCAGATCATTCTCTGTAAACCTTGGTGCCCATCTGACATCAACTTGTATGCCGTGTTTAAAGTCACTTGAATCACCTTTCTTTCCCATTATGCTCATATTGTAAATTTTGGTCAAATTTAGAGTAAAGTAAGGTAAGATTTAGGGTGTAGCTCCTTTGTGACTGATAGGTTCCTACCACATGCAGTGTCCTTGAGTACTCATTTAGGTTGACATCACTGTGACTATAATCAACTTTTATATACAATATACGATCAAGGTGTAATATTTATGAGCTGCCATCATTAAATCACCACTGCAACTGTTTTGTACTTTTTGGGCAAGAGAAAACAAAACGTATGTAAATGAGATGAATTAATTTGTGAATTTGGCAGAATGAAAACACTGCAGCGGGGGAGCAGCGTATCCACACTGTGGCTCTTCCACTCCTTGCCAGATGTTGTTTGTGTTGCCCAATATTGTCATTTGCCACCTGAAAAGAGGTCGGAGACTTAGATAAAGGCAAAAAGAGACAAAGAGGGATTTAACCTTTCTCTTGTTGTTGTGGTTTGTTTCTGAGAGAAGAGTCTCTGAAAATCACCTGAAGCTTTACACCAAAATAAAAATTATACTATTTCTAATTCGGCCATGAATATCTGTGTGTAATTAGATTATTCAAACAGATTCGGCTGGACACAGACATTGTCGGTACATTCACTTTAGTTTTTCACCTTGACGTGATGTCATGGAAAGTTTTTCCTCTGTCTCCTGTGGATGCATGTGTGTTCATTAAGCTGACTACATCAGTTGCATTAGTTGTTTTTGAAGCAGACGTTTAGACCGGGAGGAGAAAGGTTGCAGATTAAAACCAAAACCAGAAAGAAAACACGAGGAGCAAATGAAATAATAGGAGGAATTAAAGGACTGAGGGAGAAAAAGTTGTTCTCCAGATAGAATTCAGTCCAAAGCCATTTCACACTACTGTGGCTAAAACTGAAAACACTGATATTGTGATTTGGTAAGTTTTCTGCACTCTTAGCAGTGCTGCTGTAACAAAACGGTCACCATCATCAGGTGGTAAGGAGTAAAGTTTAATAGTTAAACTCTTTTGACAAAGGTGGCCATGGTTCTCTGATGCATTCACGTCCCAGGGTGTCAAATACTGCCATTCTTGCAGTGCCACTGGCTTTACAAAGAGCAGTGGCCTTTGGTGTCTCTGCTTTAGCCAGTGCAGCAATAATGGATAGGAAGAGACAACAGTCCTCTGTCAAAGAGCTACAGTATCAGCATTAAGAGGTTGGAGAGGTGATGGTGGAGACTATTACAAGTTTGTCTGCCAGGAGAATGTGGTTTGTGTCCAGTTTGGGAGCTTTTTGTTCCTTTGGTTTTCACTCACCAGTGTGTTCGAATGTTTGTTTGTTTTAATTTTGCTACCTGGTTAAGTTTAGGTGCTAAAACTGGGTCAGAAAGTTTGTGGTTTGGGTTAAAATATACTGTTTCTGAAACATTGACCTTACACACTGAAAACTGGTGCTTACCCAGTGTGTTTTAATATGATGCTCAAATTGTTTTTTATAAGAGCTGGGAGTGAAAGATCTGTCTCATCCATCGCCTAAAGAGGGTGTGTCGTGGAAGTCCCGCCAAAGGAGTCTCATTGTGTATTTTTGTGACACTCCTGACTTTGATGAAACTGCAGTATTTCACACCTGGGAATGAGAAAGGGCCGGGTTTTCATATCTTTGACTTTTCTTTGTGACCGCTCCAGTATAGAGTAATCAGGCACACACTGGAAGTTTATTATTTGACCTTCAGTTTTTATTAGCAAGTTGTGTTCCTTGCTGAGCTACAAAGGAGGAATAGAAACGCAAAACTCTGAAAGCAACCTGCTTGATTTGATTCGGTCAGACTGCTGACGCCTCATATTATCAGCAACTAATACGTGCATTTCTTTTTATTTCTTTTTGCATGAGAGCTGTGAGAATGTGAGACTGTGTTTCTTGAGGAGAAAGACTAGACAGAATACAGTCCATGAGCAAAGACCTCCGGTACTCATTTGTTTGTTTATATTCATTTAATGGGATATGAACTCCTGGTGCAGTCCAATCATCCCTTTCCTGCCTCCTCAATCTGTGTGTATGCATGAGCATATATGTGAGCATCTCTGAGGGAGAGAGAAATGAATGCTGAGTTAAATGTTTTTTTTCTCATCTTATGTCTGTCTCTTTTGAACTGACTATTCCTACTTTCCTTTCTAGTTGCCTTCTTCTTTATACTCATCACATGTACACTTGCTGTGCATTATCACTCAGTCTCGAAGTGTCAAATGCACATGCAAACCCCACAGCCTGTAGCTATTCCAAAGCTCTTTTTGTGGCTGTCATCTTTCATTGTGTCCTGTTGGACTGGTGCTTTGGTATGACTCTTGTACCCATAAAAACTCCAGTTTCTATTATAGAATATAATCTTTTTCTCAGACTGAGTGCTCTGAATGATTCAACTGGCTCTTTACAAAAATGAAATGAAAATATATTAATATTCAACCCACTGGCTCTTAAAATGGAACTATGTGTTTTTTCTTATTTTCTGTCATAGGTATAAAGCTCAGGGTTCAGGCTGATCTAAATGCTGAGTTTCTGTCTGTTTTTTCTACTTTTGGGTCTGTATGATGTCAGTGAGAGCAGATATGTCTTTATATGGTCATCTCAGGCACACAGCACTGACTTTGTGAAGAATCTGCTCTTCAACCCTTTCATTTGCCAGGGGCCAATCAGAGGAAAGCGGCTTAATGGGACGATGGGTAAATGGTTTGTTTCAGATGGTGGAAGAACTGAGTGAACTGAAACAAGCCTTCTACCTGCAACTGGTGACAACAAGAAGAAAAACTTCTTGAATCTGCAACAAGCCTCTCTAGCTTATTGGCTGCTATGGTTATCGGCCATTCAACACCCATTTACACATGACAGCAAGAACTCACCTATATACAGTGGTGTGAAAAAGTGTTTGCCCCCTTCCTCATTTCCTGCTTTTTTGCATGTTTGTCACACTTAAGTGTTTCGGAACATCAAACCAATTTAAACAATAGTCAAGGACAACACAAGTAAACACAAAATGCAGTTTGTAAATGAAGGTGTTTATTATTAAAGGTGAAAAAAAATCCAAACCATCATGGCCCTGTGTGAAAAAGTGATTGCCCCCTAAACCTAATAACTGGTTGGGCCACCCTTAGCAGCAACAACTGCAACCAAGAGTTTGCGATAACTTGCAATGAGGCTTTTACAGCGTTCTGGAGGAATTTTGGCCCACTCATCTTTGCAGAATTGTCCTTATTCAGTTACATTAGAGGGTTTTCCAGCATGAACGGCCTTTTTAAGGTCAGACCACAACATCTCAATAGGATTCAGGTCAGGACTTTGGCTCGGCCACTCCAAAGTCTTCATTTTGTTTTTCTTCAGCCATTCAGTGGTGGACTTGCTGGTGTGTTTAGGATCATTGTCCTGCTGCAGAACCCAAGTTCGTTTCAGCTCGAGTACACGAACAGATGGTCGGACATTCTCCTTCAGGATCTCTTGGTAGACAGCAGAATTCATAGTTCCATTTATCACAGCAAGTCTTCCAGGTCCTGACGCAGCAAAACAGCCCCAGACCATCACACTACCACCACCATATTTTACTGTTGGTATAATGTTCTTTTTCTGAAATGAAGTGTTCCTTTTACGCCAGATGTAATGGGACACACACCTTCCAAAGAGTTCCACTTTTGTCTCATCGGTCCACAGAATGTTTTCCCAAAAGTCTTGGGGATCATCAAAATGTGTTTTGGAAAAATTGAGACGAGCTTTAATGTTCTTTTTGCTCAGCAGTGGTTTTCTCCTTGGAACTCTGCCATGCAGGCCATTTTTGCCCAGTCTTTTTCTGATGGTGGAGGCATGAACGCTGACCTTAACTGAGGCAAGTGAGGCCTGCAGTTCTTTGGACGTTGTTGTGGGGTCTTTTGTGACCTCTTGGATGAGTCGTCGCTGCGCTCTTGGGGTAATTTTGGGCGGCCGGCCACTCCTGGGAAGGTTCACCACTGTTCCATGTCTTCGCCATTTGTGGATAATGGCTCTCACTGTGGTTCGCTGGATTCCCAAAGCTTTGGAAATGGCTTTATAACCCTTTCCAGACTGATATATCTCAATTACTTTCTTTCTCAATTGTTCCTGAATTTCTTTGGATCTCGGCATGATGTGTAGCTTTTAAGGATCTTCTGGTGGACCTTACTGTGTCAGGCAGCTCCTATTTAAGTGATGTCTTGATTGAGAACAGGTGTGGCAATAATCAGGCCTGGGTGTGGCTAGAGAAATTGAACTCAGGTGTGAAAAACCACAGTTATAGTATGTTTTAACAAGGGGGGCAATCACTTTTTCACACAGGGCCATGATGGTTTGGATTTTTTTTCACCTTTAATAATAAACACCTTCATTTACAAATTGCATTTTGTGTTTACTTGTGTTGTCCTTGACTATTGTTTAAATTGGTTTGATGTTCCGAAACACTTAAGTGTGACAAACATGCAAAAAAACAGGAAATGAGGAAGGGGGCAAACACTTTTTCACACCACTGTAAATCTATTTATATTATTTTTCTGGTGAGGTGTGGCTGATATTTTACATATGTCATAAATATACCTCAAGAATTTCTTTGTTTCAGTAACATTCACACCCATAAATTCCTACAAAATGCATACACACACTATCAGATTACTCACCTACAGCACATGGAGTATAAAATTGAAACTCTCTGCACTGCTGTAGTTGCCTGGCAATATACTGAGCTGTGCTCCAGAAATAAACACAAACACTACAGAATATATGTGGAGAAGTATTTGTTATAATCCCTCTGCATATGCTCGGAGGAAGCAGAATATTTTCAGGAAATGAAAAGTGAATAAGGGAAATGAAGAAAACCAAATATATAGGGAGAAATGCACAGATTCCCCCCCTGCAAACACAGACTTTATCTCAGTTGCCTTCTCTGAGTTTTCTGTACTTTTGATTTACTAGGCTGACTTTTAGCTTTTAATATCCTTACAGTTTCTATGTAAAGCAAGTGTACTTTCCTGTGTAAAAATCACAGACATTGTTTTTATTTACCAGTGAATGTGAACATTTAAATATTGAATGGCTCTGAAGGGCAGAGGCAGTGGAAAAGTCATTCAGGGCATGTCTATGCTAACACTTTTATTTCAAAATGTATGACCTATATTTAGCAGTGAAACTGTGAAAAGTGCGACACAAACCGGAAACAGAGAATGCATGCCGTCGAAGTTAAAGTTGCACCTTTTGAAAAATGCTGGTTTGAGCAGTAAAACACAGCTTTTATTATGAAGGTGAACGTTTTCCTTTTGGTTTTGAGTACCACATTTTCAAGTTTAACTACACCTAAGTTTGCCTTCCATGCAAACTACAGCGATCACAGCCATCTGCTCTTGAACAGTTTTTAAAAGAAAGAGAAGAAACGGCCATTTCCAGACACAGATGTTTGCTTCTTCTCAGTCACAATAATTAAACCAAAACATGCTAGCTAGGCTGACATATATCAGTTTAATCTTTCTTGCGTGGGTACTCCTTGCCATGGCTTCTTCCTGGCACTGCTCATTTGTTGCTTTGCAACAACTTCCAATCTGTTTTCCACCTCCATGAATGCCTTATACCCATGTGTTACTTTCAGCTCCATCTCATCATCATCCTTGGAAAAAATTGTCTAGTGTCAGTTTTTACCATTGCTGTTCTTCCTCCAGAGTATTTTCTACAGCCAGCCATCCCTCTGCTTCCTGTTTAGTCCAGCTCTCACATACCAGGTGTACATGAATACTCATCTGCACACAGATCATTTTCATTCAAAACATTGTTTTAAAATAAAAACATATATATATATATATATATATATATATATATATATATATATATATATATATGTAGGCTCACTCAGCCACATAAAATGTGAATGCATTGGTGTATGAGTTATTTCATTGATTCATCTATAATCTGCACGTATGTGTGTGAGATAGAGAAAGAAGCACAAAATCTCACGCATCTACAAATGTGTGCGCGCGCGTGTTGTTTGTAAGTGGGTGTTAATTGATGCATTCTCTCCTTTTGTCTGTTTAATGGAAAAGCACTTCTCATTAAACTGTCACTCAAAAATCTGTGTTCATGTGTGCGTGGATCAAGGAGAGAGGAAGATGGGAGCAGGTCATTATAATACAGTGTGAAAGGAGGAGGGAGAGGTTGCAGGAGAGGCGCAGAAGAACAGACCATTACAACAATTAGTGCGCCTTTTAAAAAGCTTTTCCTCACAGGCGTTTGATATTGAAATGAAACAATGTGTCTCCGCAGGAGGCTGTTGAGAAATTAGCCTAACAATACATTAAATGACATGCTCACACGCTCCCTTTTCATCACCTGTGGAGGACTTATTTCCATCCCCCTCCCGTTCCAGTCATTTGCTTTAAATTAATTTAAATTCACTTTTGTTCAGATCTGTTCAGTTTTATTAAATACTTTTAAGTCTACCTCTATTAAGTGTGCTGTTGCTACATCTCATTGAAGAAAATAACATTTTTATGATTTACTTAACTTGCTTTGGTGTTTTTTCCAGAGGATTTTAACCTAAGCCAAAACACTCACTTCCAGCTTTAATTCATGGACTCCACAATATTCTTATATGATGTATCAGTTCAAAATCATTCTTATTTACTTGTATGAGGCTTGACTCAACCCTTCACTTCATCCTCTATCTGAAACAAAATGCTTATTGTTTGAGTTGTCGTTTAAGGATTATTTGATGAGGGATTATTTGCACAGAGTGGATGGCAATTTTGTTTTGTTTTTTAACTACAGTCTATGTCATATTTTAGTTTTCTTGTGTTTAATCTGTTTAGTTTCATCCTGGAAAAGTCAACCAGAGTTTATTGCTTAATAAATCAAATATTGCTTATTTGAACAGCTCATTACTTCATGCGTGCTTTGAGAGGAGTGTGCGTTGGCAACTTTACTCCTCACCGCAGGTGGCTAAAATAACTACATTTGGATCAGTCACTACACAGCTAAAGCGAAAGCTTTATGCCATTCAGACATTAACGAGTTGCAAAAAAGAGCCACAGTGCATGCACGTTATTTACCATTCAGCACGCAAAACTAGACAGCACATATTGTTATGTATCATGGAAGGAGATTCTTATGGTCCCTTCAAGCTGCCTGGTTATGTCATCCTCAGTGAAGCAATACCTCCACAAATTTACAAAATTCTGGAATTAGCTGTCATGCTTGGCAGCCACAGTGTCCATAAAAACATCTTAAGTCAATAGTTTGTAATCTTGTGGGTGCCCATCTATCAATTTGACTGCATTCATTCAAGCTAAAAAAAAAAAAAAGTAAAACATGGAGGACAGGCAAATTAAACTGTCAGATTAATAGAAACAGTTGGGTGGCTGAAAGAGGCAATCTCCACTTTTCTTTGTGGAAGAAGAGTGGAGATTGCTTTGTACCTGGCTATGAAGTACAATGTTAAAAACCCACAAAGTGCATACACAACCCCCTCCTGACTAGTCCCCCCTTGTGCCACCCGATATAAAAATCTTGAAAACTCCTTTTATGATGGTCTTATATGATATTCTTTCACTCATGTATTACTGTTTTCAATCACAATACCTCTTCTTAACCATTACTCTTTGGATTTCAGCAGGGATGCACCCATAGATCGGCACATCTCTGAACTGAATGTTTTTTGTTGTCTTTGCATTATTTGTAGGGTCTTTACTTTGCAATATAAAACACAATGAGACAACTGTTTTTGTGATTTGGCACTATATAAATTCAACTGAATTTGTGTGACTTCATGTGCCTTCACGTCATCGTCTCTGCTGTGTGAAACGGAAACATAACCCTAAAGAAACCACTTTATCATAAATCAAAGTTCTCGATTAGCGATACAGCCTCAGTTCTGGTCACACGCCATACTACTCAAAGACCGTTTGAGTAAGAAATCAAAACTGTTTCCCAGCAAACAACCTTTTTAGGTTAATCGAAAGAAACATGCAGTGATCTGTACTCTACTACTCCCACATTTACTTCAGTGGCTGTTTTTATGCTTTTCTTTTGTCTGTATATTTAAATGATCTTGCTTTCCAGCTGAGATCCATGCTGTTTATCCTTACTTTAGAGCAGAGATGTCAAACTCATTTTACATCATGAGCCACACACAGCTCACTTTGAGTTTAAGTGGGAGGAACCAGTGATACTCAACTTTCTGTTGGTGTAAAGAAGTTACACATTACACATTTAATCCCTCACATATCTTAATATAAGAAAAAGGAAGTGCGAACAGTATGTCCCTGTTTTCCTGATAATGAAATGAAAGAAATCTCTCACCATGACTCTTTGGGGTTAAATTGTAAAACAATATTGTGTAAAATTACAGTGTAAAAGTTCTGGTAGCTCATTGCCTAGAATGCAAAAACTGTCCCAATTTTTTCACTGTGGATTCATAAACAAAAAAAAATCCATTTCTATAGTATTTAGTGAAAACCGGGCACATTTCTGTCATTTAATTGTTTATCTATTACTTAATTACTTTGGTGTAGCATGAATAACCATAGGGGAGATCTTTATAAGCAGAAAAAGCATTAATACCTATGAAAATACAGTCCAAATTTATGCCCTCCTTCCAGTTTTCCAAAGCAATTCAGTGGGCTGGATTAGAGTCTTTGCTAGGCTGATTCTGGCCCCCAGGCCTTATGTTTGACACTCTGACACCTGCTTTAGAGTACTGACCTACATCAAGAGTGCTTTAAAATGGGATTGTAGAAACAAATTAACAGAAGGAAGGTGAAATTATTTACTTGAGGACCTCCGTAAATGCCACTTCGTTCTTTTCCAGAATAATGTGAAAATATTCAAGGCACAATTGATGGCCTACATTTCCCAGCATGCCTAGATGGGCTCAGTAGGATCCATAACTGATGGAGAAGCTTTGGGGATATTCTGCTATAATGAAACTTCTGAATCTGGGTTCCATTTCTTTGACTTGGCATGTGTGTATCTGTCATACTATAAAGGTAATAGGGGTCACAGAGATCGCGGCGACTGATAGATAGACCTTGTGTTTAAGTGCTTTCTCACTGAGATAGGATGCTTGTTTGTTTAGTTTGTGTTTTAAGAGTCACAACTCATTAGTCTTGATGGACAGGGGCAGCAGCAGGGGGGGGGCACAGCAAGAGGTTAACTGAGATTATAAGGACTTGGGTTTCACTATAGATTCATCCATGTCGCACAGTCAGACCCTTCAAATAGGTCTCAAAACTATGTGATTGAAAATTGAATGTGTGTTTAGTAGCATGATTGAATTTACGCCTAGCTAAGTAAACTTACTATTTAAATGGCACGTTAAAAGTACAGAAGTGACTGTCTGGCCACCTGGTTTGGGCACTGGCTGTCTGACTATGTGCTTACTGACTTGCTAACTGACCAGTTGAATGACAAAGTGAACAGTAAACTTTCCCTGCAGAAGCAATTCTTCACTGACCATTTGTCTTTTCTCTGTTTTATTACACCACCATAAAACTCTGGAGTGAGAGAAGAGCCCTAAAAAGATAGGACTGTAAAAGAGAAGCTGTGTGTGTGTGTGTGTGTGTGTGTGTGTGCGTGTGTGTGCGTGTGCGTGTGTGTGTGTGAGAGAGAGATGCTTCATTAAATCCTTTGTATTTCATCCTGTGCCTTATTCTAACACCATTCAGAGCTATAAAGGAGGGAGAGAGAGAGGGAGAAGCAAATGGAAGAGAAGAAAACATAAAAAACTGAGTTACAGTGGTCTTCTTCACCCTCATTGACTCCCTCCATCTTCCCCTTCCCATCTACACTATTTCCTCTGTCCATAAATCTGCTAAATTTACCCTTATCTTAGAAAAGATGCATCGCTTGAAAGTGGTGGAGAATCTCGGAGAAATGGGAAAGAGTGTTTGCAGATAAGCATATCTGAAGAACTGTGAGAAAGCATTGGTCAGAGAAAATTTGGCTTGGCATTTTTCTTTCAGTTAACTTTCCTGGGTTAAAAAAAAATGAGCAGCACGTGGCCACATCCCAATAAAGGAGTCAGCATGCAACATCTGACATAAATTCAAGAAGTGTTAGTATGCAACCTTTTCTGTGGTCTCAAACAAAGATGCTTGAAGAGTTCAAGATCTCAGCATCTCTGTCTTTCTGTGTCTATTTCACACACACAAGCACACAGTAGACAGTGAGGGGATGAAAGATTTTTAATGCTGTTGGACAGGGTTTCTTTATATCAGAGCGAGGGAGAGAGGGCCGAGGTGGGAGACAGCAAATATTGAGAAGAGCATGTGAATATGGAGTGGACAATAAAAGAGAATGAGGAAGACAAACTAGCAAAAAGAAGACACAATAAAAAAGAGAAACAAAGAAAAAGGGAGGGAAGATATGTAATTATTCATGTTTTTGTTTGATGTGAAGAAGAGAAATGGGCATGTGGGAACATTACACTGGAATATATTGTACCTCATTTCCTTCACAAATGCATAAGGATTATCTTCTTTATGAAAAAAAGCAACTTTGTGGCAAATTTATGTACATTTTTCAGATTCCACTTAATGTATGACTGTTATTTCAAACGAGCGTATGGAGCTCATAAATCTTTGAAGTCAGTCTGGCTTTGAGACAACGGAGTTATTGCTCATGTGTGATTTTATTGTTTAGTCAAAAGGCCATCAGCCCATCAGCAGAGTTTAATGACCTTTGAGCTTGTGACCCAGAATTCAGCCTGACGGTTTAATGATCACACATGATCACTCAAGTTCCCTGCTAACAATCTAAAGGTGACCTGACACAGCACATGTTACACTCCCATGGTTGAGCGTTTGTGTGCGTGCGTGTGTGTGTGTGCGCATTTGTTTTTGTGTTTCCATTTGTATCCACTCAGAGACAGCACACGCGCTCAGTCAACCTTATATGATAGCATTATAAGAGAGTATGTGTGTGTGTGTGTCTGTCTGTCTTCAATCTGTGTCATCAATCCATTCAGTGTGTCATTGTGTGTGCTTGGTGTCTGTTAACACACTTTAGTAGGTCTGGGAAATTAAACAGCTGTTGACTCCCCCCCCCCCACCAACCATCTCCTACAATGATCTCAGATGCTGTCCATCAGCCAAAGCTTCTCAATCAATTAGTGTCCACTAATATCTGTGTGTGCTTGTGTGCATGTGTGTGTGTGTGTCTGTGTGTGTGCATTGCAAGTGGGTGACACAGGATGCAGTCACTGAAGTGGTGGCCCCAAATCAAATTTGTGGGCCAGTATAGAAACCCTTCATTTCCCCTTCTCATCTATTCGTGCTCAACACACACACACTTACACAGTCTCACAAAAGTAAATGCACACATCTACACAAAATCTTTTTATTTCCTGTATGGTAATCTAATAATTCCAGGTGCTAAGTCTACCAGCTGCAAGAAATAGGATTTCACAGGAAAGTACTGCATTCCATCCATCCATCCATCCATCCATCCATCCATGTTCCTACTTCATCCCTGTTCACTCCCAATATTTTTTTTGTTGTTTTTATCAGGTCTCATCAGCTGTCCCAACACCACAGTTTTATCCATCTACATGTGCATCCAGCTAGTCAGCTAGCCAGCCATCTGTCTATCCTCTCCTCTAAACCAGACAGAAAAAATGGGATTTTCTCCAGGAAGCAACTCTGTATTCCTCCTTTTCCCCCAATCCTCCTTCCATTCACTGTCTATCTCTGCCAGACTGCGAAAATAGGATTTTCCCTGAAAGTAACTGCAATTATTATATCCCACCCCCCTCCCCCTTTTCTGATCCTCACTCCCTCTCCCACCCTCTGTCCTATAAATAGATACTGAATTACAACACTACATTTGTTCACTGGTAACTCCTTCCTTAATTGACATCATCAAAGTAGAAAAAAAATGATGTTTGTCTTTTTTTTTTTTTTTTTTAATTTTGGGTTTCTGGAGGTGGAGTTATTTTAAATATGTGATTGCAAGCATATGTCATCTTCCCACTTCCTTTCATATTTATTCCAAAGAAACACTTGCTAACTTCCTGCTTGCCACACGGTGAATCACCATTTTATTATAATAAACTTGCTGGTGTGTTCAGTTTTGTTCATTTGGTGTTTGATGTGCTAGAAGAAATATTATGAGCAGTCGACACCGTGGCTGAGTACAAGTGACGGTCTCAAAAACATGCATTCAAACAGCCAGCATACGTACCAGTCATGTTAACTTACAGAGGGAGGCTACTGTAACTCGTCAGAGCAATCAGGAACAAGGTTTGTGAACACCTTATTAGCTTTTCATGTTATCTGTGTGTACTCATTTCATTTGCTGTGCTGCTGCTCGTCCATGCCCCGCTCTCTGCTTTGCCATGTGTGTTTGTCCTTTGCTCTTTCTCTCCTTGAAAGGAGAGACAGTTGAAGCAAAGATTGCGTTACTAAAGCTGAGAACAATTCATTACGATGCTGTAAGTGGAATAAAATCTTCCCAAGGAGTGGCAATGCTTTGTGATTATGTTTTTTTGTTTTTTAGGTTTAACATCCAGCAGATGTTCTCCATTGTACTCCAGGTATTGTGGACTTCTTAATGCACTCTGTGACTTTTTCTCAGCACTCTCTTTGTGTTTTGGGACTTTCTGATTCAAAAATCAAGATTTTCTCCTCCTGCATAATGTAACAGGAGTAAGGCTCACAGATGCAGAGGGAGGCAAGTAGCAGTGAGGATGGGACTTTGTAGGTTTGTGTATACTAAATGAGGCAAAGGTGTAGAGACTCAGCTAAGCCATTTTAGGCAGGAATCTATTATTTTCATGGCAAAAATACTTTAAAAATGTAAAGTTGTGCTTTTAGTGGTTTATCTACTCTCCTTCCCCCTGACATAGGTGACATTTACCACATTCAAAAGAAAACAATAGCACTATATTCAAAAGCTTGTTCTGTGCCTTCACATGAATGCCTTTTAAGGTGATTTCTTAAGAATTATGTAAATGAGAATCCTGTTTCTAGAATTGGGGTTAAAAAAAAAAAACTACAAAATGTTTGACAGCATGACTGAATAATCGTGTTTCTCCTCCATAACCTGATTACATAAATTCATGCAAATGCGCTGTGACCACTGAATTTGGCACAGTGAAAATCTGGTAGCACAAAATTTAAATCTGGCTCAAATTTTGCTGCAGTGCAAGGTTTTGTTTGGGCGCACATTCCTCGAAGAAACCGCTGCAATTCAAATGATATCTCTGCGGACTTTTCTGCCTTTGAAAATACGGGATTTAATTGACGCAACCGTTAAAAGCCCGAGTCGTAGCTGTTTATGACCTTCACAGTGTTTTAAGTTCTGTGCTGGGTTTTGGCACTTTATAAAGCATTAAGCTCATGGATGTATTGCTAAACTGGACTTCTTGGTTCAGATTTCCTCATTCGTAGCAACACGCCAACACCAGCAGTCTCTTGCATTTTTTTTAACACTGTTATTTTCAGTCTTGATACTGCCTTATCCAGTATCCTTCTCAATCTCTCCTCACGCTGCTCTGCCTGCTATTGCCTTCTTACATTTCTGTATTGTGATGTCATGCCATTTCTCCATCCCTTGATTGTGGCAGCCTTCCCCTGCCTCATTCTCCCAATCCTACATGTGACATTTCCAGCTCCTATAGGTGACAAAAAAAAAAAATATATATATATATATATATATATATATATATATATATATATATATATATATATAATTTTTAGTCACCTATAGGAGCTGGAAATGCCACATGTACTGCATATGAGCTGTGCAAAAAGTGCGGGCACAATGTTACAGTAGACTTATTGCATGTTGTCAACCCGACTTTCTAAGTACAAAAAAAAAAAAGTTCTGTACTGTAAATCTTTTATCTGTTTGTGACTCTAGACAACAGTGTGATCACTTCAAGGTGTTAACAGTCAAGATTAACACACAGAGGGCACTGAGGAAGGGTGGTGCAAACAATATCTTGTGAAGCAGAGGAAGAAGACGCAGAGGGACGCCACAAATGCTGTAACGTGACACGCAAACACACACATTCTGGTACAGTTTGCGTAATGAGCCTCTGAGGGTTGGAGGCCACTTAATCAGTGTTAGGTTTCCTGACCCATCATTTTATCATTATCAGAGGCTGCTCTTTCTCGGCGCTGGTGTGTGCGCATGTGTGTGTGTGTGTGCTTTTGTGTGTTCACGATTAAGCTATTAGCGATAATCCTATCAGTTTGTGTCATCTAAGACAAACAAGAGTTACCCCACAAAGAAAACCACAGCTGGTGTGCTTTCCAAAGCCAAGAGGATCCACTCCTCAAACACAGACAGACACACTAACAAATCTCCCTAAGGCTGTTGTTACTGATGATGTCATTAGGCAGAGAAGGATGTGAAGATGCTCAACGTGTCATGTTTGTGTGCCTTCTACATAGTTGTGAGCAGTGACCCGTTCTTCTCTGTAATTCCAGTGTTACAGCTGAGTGGCTTGCCCATAAACAGGTCTGCCTTTTGTTTCCCTTTAACAATACCACCATACACATGACTGTACTGTCTGCACTTAGAAAGTAGTGGATCGTGAAACTGGTGTGTGTGTGCATGTCTTTCCCATACGTTAAAGTACAGTTAGTTCTAATTACGGAAATTGTATTGGTAGTGGCTGAAACAGTAAAGAATGGGGCAACCAATGAAGTGATCTAAAGCTAGAATAATAACAGAGTGAAGGGAACAATGGAGGGGGATGAAAAGGGCTGGGTGGCTGTGAAGGGAGGAGAGGCGTGCAAAGGGTTTCTTTCTCTCCTCCCTTTCTCCTCACTCTGTGCTGTCTTGTCAGACAGTGACTGATGAGGCCGAACACAGTACCTCAGCTGTCACACGGAAACCACGTGACTGTAAAGTTTCAACTTTACAGGGAGAAGAAGTGCCAGATTAGTGCCTGTTGACCTTAAATAATTAAGGCTTTAACCATGTTCATGCAAACATTTTGCTTGTTTCTACTGTGAGCACCCTGTGTTCAGTGTTTATTTAGACATTATTTATCAAAAATTCAACAGAAAACAGACCTGACATAGTTAGATGTAAACACTTGTCTTGAATTCTAACATGACACGTGACAAAATAGAAAAGTAATTTAGACTTAACTGTAGAGCTATCTGCAAGATTCTTGCAAGCCATACTTAATGCAGTTTAATTTTACCACTTAAAAAAACAACAAAAAAACCATGGATATCAATTTGACACCTACTCCATACGTGGACGAATACTTACAAAGTCAGTTTGACATCTTAGCAGCGACTGCCTTTTCCTCACTGTGGAACACTAAGCTGCTAACTGCTGCTGCTGCTGTGCTACCAGCTGAGTCAAACATCCAGAGAGGACACCCTTATCTGCAAACTACACAGAGAGAAGGGGAGAAAAGAAACAGAGGGAGGGCAATGGGTAAAAAAAAATAGTATGAGAGAGGAGTAAATGAGAGAGTCAGGCAGAGTGGAAGGAAGAAAATGGTATAGGATGAAAGAGGCCTGCAGAGAGGGAAAGTTCTGCAAGGGAAAGCACAGAGATTGTAAAAGAGTGGGAAATAAAGAGGAGCAAGAGGGCAAAAGTTGCATGATGGAGAGAATAAAGATAAAGGGGAGACAGACAGAAGAGATGGGAAGCTTATAAAACAGATTTGGACAATACAATTTATAGAAAGGGTGGAGGCAGCTTTTGCGAACTCCCCACAGCTCTGACGGCCTACTGTGATCAATGAATGTCTGTGCATGTTTCTGTGTGTGGGGTTGTGTGTATATTAGTGTATCTCTATCATCTCTGTGTCCTTGCTAATAGCTGAGTGGACTCCCCGCAGTCTCCACAGTCTGTAGTGTGATTATCACTACTTAGTTGCGCCTCCACAAAGAAGCACACACGCATGCAGTGGGACACGGCTCGGGCACTAAATGAGTATGTCAGTGTAGCTCATGTTAACTGTTGACGCACTCATTTACAGTGGCCTCCCGTAAGATCTGCTCAGTAATATGGCTTATTGATGAGGCCACGGGGAGTGTGTGTATGTGTGTCTGTGTGTGTGTTTGCATTACTGAGTATTTTCACTGTTAACGTAGCCGCATGGAGCTAAATGGATAAATACATTGAGCCCAGGGGTGATGTATGCACACTCAAATATTTAGTCTCTCTGTGTGACTGTGTGTGTTCATGAGACACGTTGACAGATATGGGTGAGGTATTATTATTTTTGTGTGCTAATATTAGGTAACATACTGTTGTATATAGAATACCTTTTTTCCTACTATTCAATTTTTCTGGCTTTGTACTTGGGACCAAATTTATGGCTATTGCTCTTAGGAGAGAAAATAAAAGAAGAGACGAGAGGTAACTTGATTCACGATGTGGGAGAGATCTTGAACAGGAAATTTCATTTTGGACTGCGGTGAAAACCTGGACGAAGTACAGCCCTACAGAGTCCCTGGAGCCTTAAGATGTCAACAGTTTGACACTACACACACTTACAAAGAGATAAAAAATATCCACCACTGTGACAGCTTCCAACTTTGCACTCAGAAATCTTAAAAGTCGTTGACATACAGACACTTGCGCAAACATTCATTCACTGGCACACACACATGCACAAATGAGGAGAGGTTGATGGACACGGAGCTGCTGATTCCTCCACATTCTCCGTGTGCCTTTAACTTTAAGGATGGGTTAAAGGAGAAAGGCAGTGTTAATCGAAGGGAACCAAAAAAATCTGGGGTGAATGCTATGTGTCCTTGCAGCCCGGACTGGCAAATTTACGTGTGCATGTTTCTGTGATTTGTTCCCAACTGACCTGGCAGAGCTGACCTTGATTCCTGGGATCTAATTTTTTTGGGGCACCCTTTGAAAAAACATTGATATTGCTGATATATAAAAGTGAAAATCTGGGGATGCCAGATATTCAATTCCCAGGAAAAACAAAAGAAAAAAAAAAGCCTCCCACTCCAGGTCTTGGGAAAAGAGAGCGGAAAGACGTGATGTTTTGATAAAACTTAGGAAATTAAAATTAAACAATGAAAGAATAATATTAACAAAGACCAATGAATAATGAGAGAAGGACAAAATGAATGCAGGAAAGGAAAAAAGTGCTGAAGTAGAAGTGAATGGCGAAGAAAAGCCTAAAAATAAACAGGTGGCAAAACAAGAGACGTGACATAGCAGAGCGATTGTGCTGACGAAAACACAAATTGAGAAGGCAGTGGAGTAAAAAGACACAAATTCATAAAATCATTCATCAGAATAAGTGAGCAGGAGAGAGAATAGTAGAGGTGCAGCATGTTGGCAAGGTGTAGACAGGCCCAGTACTGCTTGTCGACAAGCCCGCCAACAAGTTCTCCCCTTGACGCAGAGCAGGGATCACCTTACCCTGTACTGGCTTCGCAGCTCTGTAAAAACACACACGCACACTCACACACAAGAATTGATTTTTTTTTTTCTTATATAAGAATGCAATGATGTTCTGCGTTTCCTCTTTCCAGCGTTGAACCCAGTAGGTCGGGTAAAAAGACCAGCACTGGCAGATCGTGGAACATTAAAAAAAGCCAACAGTTAGGATTCATTAATGACTGTACTGCTGAAATGAGCCTTGCAGAGATATATGACATCAACGGCTTCTTACAATAAAGAAATGTTTGAACAGGTTTGCCTGCATGTGAAAAATATGAGTGTCGTTACCTGTGGGAGTAACTGAATCAGGCAAAGTACAAACGTTACCGCCGGTGCCGCCACTGTTTCCCAGAGAGAACCAGAGAGAGATGAAAGCTGTTAAACCAATGCAACAACAAACATGTTAACTTCATACTAAGGCTTGGTATTATGTTACAGTGTTTCCTCTGTTGTGATCAAACTCACAAATTTCTCCCAGCCGTGGTGCATTTGCTTTATTAAAAATCAAAAAGAGAAAAGTCTGCACGCTGTTATGCTCCAATTTAATAATTTAATTTCTTTAAAAGATTTGTTCAAAAGCAAAATTCCAATCCACAGGATCTCTTTCATTCGTGTACCTGCCTGAAGAAGCATGACAATACGCAGTTGTTTCCCTTTTTGTGATATGCAGTAACATTTTTATTTTACACCAGGGTTTTTTTTTTTTGCCCAGATTTTGCACTTAGTTTCTAAATCAAACACTCAAATACTGTAAGAGAAATTTGCAAAAAAAAAAAGAAAGATTGTCTGTTTTTTACATCTCTATAAAGGATGGTCAAAGCAGAGGTCAAACTGAGCAGCAGACTGAAGGTCTGGAAAATGAAGCCAGCAGGGGGAAAACTTTGGCTCCTGTAATGGCCACTCGAGGCTCTCCCCAAAAGCAAGACAGTCCCCACAGACACAAAATACTATGTTAAATTACAACATGTTTAGCCTAGTACAAAACAAAAAATATATATATAGAGAAAAAAGGTTTGGCTGTCTGGTATTTGGTAATTTCCATATTCAGGAAACCTTTACAAGTTAAATTTTTATAGAACTCAATCACAGTAAATACATTAACCTTTAATGGAGCATTTTATTGTCCTTATCTGACAAATATTATGGCTTGCCATGTGGTTATTTGTAAAAGCGCACCATCAAAGAAGTCTGCGCCATAGTTTTTTTTTAAATTAGCGAAATTCATTTTCATTTTAACTTTTGTGCTAAATATACTATTCCCTCCAAAACTCCAGAACTGCCATGGACTCCATGAATTAGGAGTAACCAGGAGCTTATATTGTCCACTGATATTTGCTGTGTGGCCAGCCTACTAAACCACCTGTTCCACAGCTGGCCAGTGTCAGGAAAGAAATATTTATCAAAAATACATCAATAAGAGAAATATCAAAGCATAACTGCATGGTAATGTCTCTTTGAAAACTAGACAATAAACCATGTTAAGTGTGTTAGATATATTTTTTTACCTCACAGATGTCATTATACCAAGATGCCAAGCTGTGGTTTTTGACAGCAACGGCAATCGAATGCACCTTCGCAAAAGGCCGCCAGTTTTCACTGAGGTGGAACACTGGCACTGTTTGTGCTGTGAGCAAACCAACAGCATGGCTGTCTGTTGCCCTAAAATGGAGTCTTGGTGACATCACTGGTAAGTTCTGGGAAGCCCAGTCGACTGTTTGGCAGGCAGGAAAGGTGTCATTGATCAGCGTAGCCTAGTTTCACACTCTGTGTACTGCAAGTCATAAAGAAGAAGAAGTGGAGGGAAAGTCCAGAAGGTTTGGGCTCATGTGGTGTGGTTGTGTGGATTTAGAGTCATTAGATGAGTTTATTTCTTTCTTTTACTGTGCAGTTTTCTTCCTGCCAACTGAACAATACTCCAATTTGTTTGTTTTTGTAATTTGTTTTTTTACATTCAGTGCGCTCTGCTCCCATCTTTTAAAAATGAGTGAATCAGTTTTACAGCATTTTTAGTATTTCCCTTCAGTTGTTTGAAATAAAGACCGTCATCTTTGAACAAACAAAGACTTGTTGAAAAAGCAATTTTTTAGTCATATTCAAAAGCTGAAAATACTTTGGAAGAAGCGTCTTACAGTAATAGTAGCAAACTGCTGCTGAACATCTCAGGTGGATTACTCAAAGAGCCGATGTTTACCTGTTATCTGCTGCTCAAAATAAGACATTTCTGTAAACCGTGACTCTGGGCGCTCACATAAATGCTATATTGATATTACCATGTGACTGCACTGCGCTTTCATCACCTGACAAATTTCAGGGGACCAGGCTGGGTTTGGTTTCAGTGGAAAGACACAGGACGAAAAAGTCGAGAAGGGTGTGAGTGGCAGGTTACAGAGGTCGTACGACTGGAAGGACCCAAGGAATGAGTAGGGTGACAGTCACACTCTCTTTCTCGCTCTCTCGCTCTCACACACACACTCAAATCTGTCATGGAAAAAGAACTTAATACCTTTAGACCTCCAGAGATGCTAGAAAACATCTGAGTGACTGTGATGTGCGCATGTGTGACTGCATATGTGTTATGTGTCCCCGTTCTTTGATTTAACTGTATTTTGCCAATTGCAGGACAGCAAAAATAAATGTAAGTTGAACATTTACCTGCTTCCCTGCACAATTTTGACTTGGGAAAACATCCCCGTTTCAGACTTCTTGTTGTCAGACAATCTTGTGTCAGAAGAGATATAAATATTTGGCACATGATGTAAAAAGTATCAGCAGTCGTGTGATTATCTTCTCTGTAATAAAAGACTTTGGAGGGGGTTTTACTTCCCACATGATTTTTTTTTTCACTGAGTGGTCAGTGGTGAGCTCAGCAGCATGCATCTGTGTGTGAATTTGTGTAGGGTGTGTCCTGGGAAGGCAATGCGAGAGCTAAGATTGGATTGGTTTTTCAGACCACAAGCTTTGGTGTTGCTCAAACACACCTCCCACTGACATCTATTATACTACTGGGAGTAAGCAAATGAACAAGGAAGGAAGAGAGAGCGTGCACGAGGAAGGAGAGTGAAAGAGTGGACTGGTTTTAAGTGTTAATGCTTGTTCAGTAAGTAGACAGAAATCCAGTCACCTTTTCATTCAACTTCATTACCACTGTTAAATGTGTGTCAGCACATGTGCCTGTGTGCTCAAAGTGGTTATTTGCATTTGTGTGTATCTGTGTGTGTGTGTGTCTGCATAGCTTTTCTGTCTGTCCTCCACCCTTCGTTTAGATTCTCTTCACCGCTGACCCATGAGCCCTTGGTAAACAGCTGTTTGCCCTGGCTTGTAGACAAGGGTCTATGTGTTTGCATAAAGGTGTGTATGAATTTTAGCATCTAAAAACTCACTGATTATAACCACAATGGCTGCTATGCATGAAAAAGAAATCTCTCTCATAGTAAAGAAAATGAATTTGTTAATCCTCATAACAAGCTTATTTGGGATGTGTTTTTTGATAATTGATTACTAAGTTGCCCAACAGATTCCTCTGTGTTTTGACTGGTTTATACATGCATACTGTACATGGATCAGTGTTTCCCCTGTAATGCTATAAACCAGCACCAGGTACCTTAAAGCTCCTGGTGCTATACTATAAAGCTCATAAAGCTGTGCCATAGGCATTTGCTCTCACTGTTTTCTGCCTCTCTTCTTTCAAACTCGATTCTCTTTAAAGCCAGAGGGACTGGAGGAAGAAATGTGAGAGGAAAGGGGGAAGTAAATGAAGTAGGAAAAAAAATTGAGAGAAGGTAGAAATAAATTTGGTAAAAATTAAAGAAATGGAGAGAGAGGGAAAGATATGTAGGAGGTAAGAAATGGTCAGGAAGAGAGAGAGAGAGAGAGAGAAGTGAGTGAGAAGGAGATGAAATTGCTCTTTAATCAGTGAGGGGCTATATGGAGGCGGGCCGAGGTGCCTACTGTAATCCGATACACGCGCGCGCACACAGCGTGCACGCACACTCAGGCGGGGGACTGAGTGAGCAGTCCTGCTCGCTGCCACAAACCCGGCGGAGATCGGAGGGGAAGGAGCGCACGCTGCCGGAGCCTGCCGGGAGGGGGAAGAGAGAGAGAAACATACTGCGCCTGAAGGAGAGAGAGCGAACACAGAAGAGCGTGTCAGAGCGCAGAAACGCACAGTTCTGGGAGGACAGCGAAGAGGCACCACGTTTCTTTTCTCCCTACCAGTTTTACGCACGCAGATCGAGCTGCTCTGAGATCTTGTGTTATCTTTTGCGCATGAACGAACGATTACTGGGACAGCATATTAAGAGGAAAATCGATGGGAAAATATTTAATGTTTTTACCTAGAAAATGCCCCTGTAAAGATATTTGCATAAAAACAGTTGGAAATATTTTTTTTTATCCAAGGAGGAAAACACGTGTTACTTTTTTACGTTTTTGTCACACTTAATACGTGTGTGTAGATGTCTCTGACCATTCTTTGTGATTTAAAATATATTATTTTCTTTATTCACTGTGCTGACACGCTCTATATTCCCCCCGCGCGTTTGCAGTGTTGCCGACTGTGCGCACCGCAATGGATTTTGCGGCTTTACAACTGTGTTTAGAGTTCAAATTACGCTTCTAGTCAAGTTGCGCTGATTGAGCCAACTGTTTTCACGAGAGAAGAAGTAGTGGCACGCACTGACACAACTCACGTGAACTGTTTATATTCACCAGCGTGATATTCTTAGAGAGTCCGGTGAACGCAGCCCAGCGTTTGGATTTTGGGCACAAGCGTATTGCACGTTAGAAAAACAGATAAGCGGAAAAAGACAGGAAAGGGGGACTTGGACTGGAGCTGTGTGTCAGATAAACCAAATAAAGCCACACAGGAGGAGAAGACGGTTTTTATTCCGCCGCATTCAAGGAGAAAAGATGGATTTACTCGTATGGTTCTGTGGATGTATTTTGGCTCTTCTATTGCCTTCAGCAGTAAAAGCAGGGGAAGGAGGTAAGTTTGATACTGTTGCTGCCCGCCTAAATCCAAGTGTCACACTAGGTGTTAAAGAGGAATTGAACAGAAAAAGAACTTCTTCCGTCAAGCAGAGCACTTACACGTTACAAATGGCATGTTTCAGAAAAGAAAAGTTGTTTTCTATCAGCGCAATTAAAGTAAATTCAGGCAAACCATCATTACGCATTTTGTGATTACGGGAGCAGCCCAAGCCTCCGCTCCATCCCAGGCAATGAGTGAAAAAGCACAATGCTGACGGGCATTGATTACTTTTATCACACTGTGGAGACAGATCAGTGCTACAGGATGGCCTGTGTTCTTTTCACTTCCCATAGCTGATCCAACTCATTCGGGTAAAAGTGGAGACGTAAAGATTTAGAAAGTAAGAACGTGCAACCAAAATTATTTTCTCATAATGACTGTTCAGATAAAGTGTTATCATCACCAGCTATGTTTAATCTAGCGATGATTCCGCTCCTTTCGGAGGGATGCTGGGATGTTGGTTTAATCAGTGTTGATTTTGTCGTCTTGAAAAACATTCCTCCGTATTCTCGGGAGATCTTTAATAATAATAATAATAATAATAATACATAGACATTTTCTACAGATTCCTGTTTGTTGTCAGTAGCTTCCAAGTTCCTCAACACAGTTTCGATCTCATCATGTGTGACTCTGACGCGTTCTCCGAAAATTCCTCGAAATCGTTTTTATTAAAAGGCTAAACGCACGTCAAGGCTTTACGGTGACTGCTTGCATTAATGCCGGGTGGCGGCGGATCTGACCGGGCTAGTGCCTCCGTGTACCGGAGGTCAGGTCCGGCGCTCCATGGAGACTCGAGCTCGCTCCTCTTTACCGGGTCTATGCGAGCGACGGGATTTGCGGCTGTATAACTCCGATCAGTAGTTAACCTTTGTGAACATAAGCAGGAATTTGATGTGAGAAACTGAACAAGCATATGCGCTTTAGACTCTATTAAATGTGACGTAGTGTTTGCGTTTCGGTCTTTGTGCGTTTTTGTCTCCAGACCATCTTTACGCACGAGGTGGATAGTGGAAAAGAATCTTTTTAAATCTGTGAACTTGGTGCACAGAAAATGTTTTAAGTCTCTTTGGTTATAACAAACCTATTTGACACCAGGTAAAAGAAATCACCCATATTCTCTGTTACACCGCCACAGGTGTGGGTTTATGGGGAATTTGATAAGCCTCAGCTGATGGAAATTAAGAGTCAGGAGTCTGTGTTTTATATACCCTATTGGCTGGGTCAGTTTATGTTATGTAAATTCAGGAGCATACACTGGCTACTGCAATCTCTACCAGGAGATTGATGACTATTGTTTTCACTAGAGACACTAAACTGTTACTACTGGTTTCTCATTGCTGTCTATGCAAAGACCTGGATACTTAACAGAGCTACTTTTAATCTCTCCTCAAGTTTAACTTTGTGCTTTGAGGTGAATGCATGTATGTACATCTAGGAAAGAGAGAGAACTGAAAAGAGTATCTGCAGGGAAGTTGGTTGCATTCTGCGTTTTACTGACTTAGCACTTATTCTGGAGGGCTTTTGTAAATCTCATGACTTGGATTGAGTGGCCCTGACTGCCAAATGTTGTTTTGGAGAACCACTTTGTACAGTGAAGGCATTCTTTACATAAAATTCCCTTCTGATGCGAGAAACTATGTGCCATGGAACATATTGCTATGTGTGGGTATTTCTACTTTAAGTTAAATTTAAAATGCCCGTTAAGGTCAGCATGACTTATTGGTTGGAGCGATGTCACCTTTAAATTATTAGATTTTCACAAATAGTTAATAACTGCTGACTTTATGCAAAACCTGAAATGGTTCTGAGGCTTTCCAGTTCAGACAAATAACAGCTGGTCATTTGATCAGCCGTTGTTTGACTTAAAATGAGTCATATTTATATTCAGCATCAAAGCAGGAAGTGTGCACTGCAATTCAGCACAGGAAACATTCACATGGAAACTGTGGCATTCAGGAAAGATGAATGAGGTGTTTAACTTCAATGCAATTGACTGGGGTTTGTTTTTCCAGCTAAATGGCACTGACAGACAGCATAGTTGGGTTAAATTTGAGAACATGTTGATATTCTGTTTTTTTTTCTACATCTTACCGTATATTTGCTGACAGCAGGTGAAGCCTAATTTTTCTGGGGACTCCCTGAAGCTCCCCTCAAGGCTTCCCTACAGGTAGTCTGAGTATCACTGGAACAAACACACACATTCTGAGCAGTAGGGTATGCAGAATGAAGCTTTCTCAGCAGTTAACTTTTATAAGCTGCCTGTACTTTGTTGTCTCTGGAGAGATGAGCAAAGAAAGCATAGTGAGACTAAGAAGTGTATATATAGAGAGACATGGGAGGTTTGGAAGTACAGAGGGAGGAAGTAACCGAGACAGCAGAGACAGAAACAGGCACAGGGAAGCGGCAAAAAGAAGTGAACGAAACGGAAGAATGATTTTTAGCCTTGCTGTTTGATCCTGTTTCTTCATTCCGTTTGATCACAGCTGTGCCTGGAAGGGAGATAAACGGACATAATTGGCCACTCAAGACCAGCTGTCTGCCTCTATAGTGTCTCTGCTGAAATATGGTGGATGATGAAACAGGATCACCATGATACTAAGTGTAAGAAGTGTGCTAGCAGTGGTGGTGAATTGCCCACAGGTATGCATTAAGGATTGGTTTATGTGATTGTTTTTGATGACTCCAACAAGCCTGGTGTGATTTTAAAAGTGTGAACGGTGGGGAAGAATTTGGGGAGATGAAGCTACCAATCCCATTTACATGTAGGGAGAATAAATAAGTCTGGCAGAGTTAAAGGCTCACTTACTTAGCAAGTTTGCATGATTTAGATAAGGATATTTTTGTTTAGTCACCAAACTGCAGCACTGAATAGATTTTTCCTCTATGGATACCATGGTGTTGTGAGTGTGAGTGGGTTTGCCTCAAGCTTTAGCCCTACATCTAATATAAGCAAGTGCTGTGTTTCCCGGTGGGATCAGCTTGTAATAATTAAATGTTACATCGGTGAGGGTCATAATGCTTTGTAAGCGTCAGTTGGCCATCGGTAAAACAAATCATCCATGTCATTCACATAATGGGGGTTATACTCCATTTTAGCTCAGTACCTAATGAACTGACTCTGTGCCACAGATGCAGTCATTCCATGCAATTACTTTAGAAAAGATAAGTTTTTAAACTGAAACAGAAGAAATATCAGAGCATGTAAATATGAATTTAACTGTATTTTTCCTTCTGATGACATTTTCATTTCTATAGATAATTCCACAGGCCTTCATACAGCTGTACTTTTAAAAGTAAGAACAAAAAAATTAGCAGCAAATATATTGCACCCAGGTATAAGAAATTAGCACAATTAATGACTTTGAAATCAGTTTCTTTGTGTTTCTCTGTGCATCCCCCCCCCCATAATGTTTTGTAATTTGTTTTTAGTCTCACTTGGGTTATTCTTTATTTCTACTGCACTGTCATATTTATTGAATGATCTACTGATTCTAAGGGAAGGAAAATAGAATATTATGTCTAACTTGTGAGCCTTTGTCAGCATTAATTGATAACATTTCTCCCCCACAGAGTACACACAACCCCCCTAACCACCACCACCAAAAACACCCCAAAGCAATAAAAAAATAAAAAATAAAAGAGATGCACTGAGTAAGAAATCATGAGAGTTTGGATGTGTAACAGAGAGGAGGAATGGGGAAAATAAAAGGGATAAAGTATTACAGGGCATTAGTAAAATAAGAGCAAAGCAGCAGAGTGTGAAGCAGTAGTTGAGTGGAGCCACCTGCAGTAAACTAACCCAGATTTATTCTTGTCTGAAATGCACAAGAGGGTTTCTGGGCAAGGTACTACATATTTTGTTAATAAATATATACTCACATTATGATTTACTGAAGGTGAAGGATTTAATTTTCCTCATATGATCTTGATAAGAATAAAATTACAGTATAATAAAAGGGGTGTTTGACACCAAATGTGAAATGTTCCTCACCCATTTTTAGATGTCAGAGGAGAAATCTAAACTCAGATGACCAAACTTTGTGTTGGCCTGCTGATGTGATGGCTGGGTTTAAACCAGTTTATCAGATAACTGAGTTTGCGGAGCTGATGCAGGTGACACCTTCCTACAGACTTTCCACTGATTTCATTTTAATTATCTTGCAGGTAGCAGGTGTTTTCCACCAGGTTTTGGGATTAAATGTTATTCTTATTCATCTAGTGACTCATATTTCTGTAGCTGCCCCCCCTCCCCCCGTTTAAAAAAAACAAACAAATGCATTGCATGTCAATGCCAATTAGCTGTGCAACTAAAAACACAAAAATCACATGCATCAAATACGATGACATTAGTCGTTCAGTCATTAGAATAATAACGGCCTAAAAACAGAGTGGCTTTTCCACTGACATCACTAACCTAGCTGCAATGAGCGAATAAACATTAACCCAATTAACCTTTGGCACAGTCTCCCCTTCTCTTTCTCTCCCTCTCATCTGTAAAAGAGAAAGGACAATTAGTGGGTCCAGCAGGATGTTCTAATTACAGTTATCATGCCATTAGTAAACTGTTAGTATTCTAGTGTCTTCATTGGCCATTGGTAATGACTGGAGTAATTAGAGAGGATGCTGGGAGATCAGCGTGTGCGGGAGTGGGTGTTCTTGTGTTTGTAGGCTTGTGAAGAACATTTGTCCTAAGAGGTAAAGGGAGATCATGGAAATCTTTCAAATGAGGATATTTGCCTGTTCCCACCGCTTTAAAAATCTTCACACATGAAGAAAAACCCGTGTGTGCGTGAGTTTGTGTTGAAGCCAGCTCTTCTGAGGCTTCAGTAGTCCCTCCGGAGGGGCACACAACGAGGCCACAGGTTGTTTTCCTTTTTCTCTCCTCCGTCACACTGAATCATCCTGTTGTTTTCTACTTTTCATGGCACTTCAGCGCTTCTTTAATAGCGCTCTCTGTCTCTTTCTCCACACCTCCCCCTGTCAGTGTTTTCCCTCACCCCGATTAAGAAACCTCTCTCACCTTCTTTTCGCCCCACTTCGCCACGGTGGAAAATCTCTTTACTGGTTCAACCAGTCATTGTTTTTCCACTTTCTGTCTATTCTCCTTAACTCTGTCAATCTGTGTTTTCTCATACTTTGGAAATCCTTTCACTCGACTCACTAGAGGGACTCATTCATACGCTTCTTAAAATGGTGCCTTTTTCAATGACTTGAAGGCTTGCATCACATTTATGGCCTACTGATCAGCAAAAAATCCCTTACATAAGCAGTCCTTTAGTACATGGGATAATGATTATGTTGAAGTCAGCAAATTTAATCTAAATTCAACTATAAATCAGGGTTTAGATGTAGTTAAAGGTAGGAAATATTGTTTACTGGAACTCATCACCACTTTAATTTTTTATATATATATATATATATATATATATATATATATATATATATATATATATATATATATATATATATATATTTTTTATAGATGAGATTGACTAAAAAAATGTCCAATTAAAAAAGTCTGTGATGCAAAGGCCCATTAAATATGCAATACATAAGATTTCTGGTTTGGAAACATTAAAATTGTCAACAAAATGCAAACATTTACCAGCTATATGATGTGCATGTGCTGTATTGCAGAGATATCTACTGAAGTTAGCGTGCAAACCAGCAAGCACCATCTTAACCTTAAGATGGGATGGCCAAATCATTGTAGCTTCCAGACTTCCTTCAGTCCAGCACACAAAAAATAAAAGGCAGTGCAGGCCAGAGACTGTATTTTTCTGTCAGTAAAACAGTCAGTAAACACAACAATGGTAGGATTACTGGTACAGCAGAACCAGCCAGGGTTTATTCTTCACCTTGAACCCCTTTGCCTCATGGTTGCTTCTTAGCACACCACTAAATACACATCTCTCTCACCCATCCATCAACATCAGCTGACACTCAGGACTGGAGGACTGGTCCCAGCTCCAAACTCAGATCGTTAGCTTCTTTAGTCATGGCCGTCACAAATACGGATTGCTCCAATGTTCATTTGCTTGCAGAAATTAAGGAATATTGGTCCAAACCAAAGTAGCACCAATAAGAATCTGTACTTTCAAACAAACAGCAATTCCTTCTAGAGTATAGAATTCTACTTATTGCACCTTCAAAGGTCTCATTTTCTCATACTGTTCTGCTACTGAGAGTTTTTCCAATTAGCCGCTGCTACTCTGGTATTGATCTTAAATCTTCCTCTGTGTCTTATTTTGTCTATTGTTAGATTCTGTGTCTACTATCTAAAGCCTTGTAGATCAGGGTGTGTCTTTGCTCCCAAGTTGAGAAGCTTGATCTTACGCCAGTACCTTTTTCTCTATCACACACTCAGCTTTATTTTTATGAGTCACTTTCTCTTTTCTCTTCATTCTCCAATCACTCTCTTCTTTCTCAGATCCTTTGTAGTCTTCCACTCATCCCTCCCTCTGTTTTACACAGATATAAACACACACTCACACTGTAGTTTTCCACTGTGTCTTAATACAGGGCACCTGGAGAAAACATCCCCACCTGTTTGTGTGCCTGTGTGAGTGTGTGCGTGTGTGTGTAGGTTATATTTTTTTGTCCAGTGAGCTTTTTCTGAGCTGCTGACTTTCTCCTTTGAGCTGATGAGAGACAGATGTTCTTGCATTACTCTCCCTTTCTTACTTTCATCTGGCTCTGCCTTTTTGTCTTTTGCTTCCCCTCTTCTCTTTTTCTCTGTCCATTCTTGAGGTTTCCCAGATTTCAGGGACTAAAAGCACCTGGGCATGATCCAAACAATACATATCAGTTTGTTATTTTCAGTGTCTATCTTATTCCCAGAGTCACCCAAAAGGTTTTTAAATGTGTCTATAATTCTACTGTTTAAGACAACAACGCCTGAAGCCTTTGTGAGTGTTTCACAATGCTAAATAGTGAAAGAAATGCAATGAAATCAATGGGGAAATTTGGATTTCCCCTCAGGTTTCGATGCAGATGGCCAGAATATATTGATAAATTTAGAGACCTGTTTCCTCCAAGGTCAAAGTAATAAGAATGCAAGTCTCACATTGCTGTTGTGAATAATAGGTTGATAGCTTCTTAACAAGCTTTCTGGTTAGCTGACACATTTTCTTGCTTTCATAAACAAACACTTACTAAACCACTAATGCTTTCACTATGGGGTTGGGCCAATGCAAATAAATGCAGACTCTGACAGATTGGCAAAGTTCTCGTAGACAAGTAAATCGATTGCTGCAGGCTGAAAAGTGTCTGTTTAGAGTCAAATCAGACTCCCCCTCAGAGGAAAAACAAATCTGTAAGAGAGCTTAGAAACAAGGTCAGAAAATTTGCATTTGGGGCCAACAAACAAGGATCTAGTTCAATTGTTCAAGGCGACTTCATGTGGAAATGTGTGTCTACACAAGTTTGGGTCTGTGGAAACTGTCATACATTTCTGTACGGGTACATCTGTGTGTACGTGTGTGCTGAGGTGTGAATGTGGGGGAAAAGTTGCTGAATAAACGTGGCGGAGAACCATAAATAATGCAATGACCTGTCTTATATCCGTGCTTGACTGCTTAGCACCATTTACTGCTGCTTATCGTGTGTGTGTGTGTGTGTGTGTGTGTGTGTGTGTGGTCTGAATTCAATGTCTAAGCCGGAAGGGGGATGTTCAGTGGTTTGTGTTGCATTTGTTGTGAATATGCGGTGTAAATACAGCCTCTCCCTGAAGATCACACATGCTGATGTGGTTGAAAGAAAAGCTTTACTGTGTGAAAATGGGGGTCAAGAAGAGGAAAGTGTTTCAGTAAGGCAAGGACACACTGCAGCAAAGAATATAGTGATGTTTTGATAAGGTGCCTTGTTTCTTATGAAAATACCCACCTACCACAGTGTTGTTGGTAGAACCTAGTTTGATACGGCACTGTGGAATTAGACAAAATGTTAAAGAATCAGACAAACATGCCCTCACTCATTGCAAAAAAGGAATACACAATCACTTATTTGGGATTATTTTGGTTTTAAACATGCAGAATCGGCAAGCCGAGGAATCTAAACGAAGGATGAAGGACACCTCTAAGTGAACACACATGTAGGGATAGTGTGCTTTTAAATGACCAGGATGCACAGCCTGTAACGTCTCAGAAAATAAAAGAAAAAGGAGGAAGGCACAGCACTGCCTTATGGCACTATTAAGCACTGGAGCATAACCACATAACAAGACTGGTAATATGGACCAGCTGCTACTTTCTAGCATATACTGTTAATTGCCAGTTACAAGGTAACTATTCACCAAGTTCTCAAAGAGGCAGATCACTAAAATAGCAAAATAAACCCAAAACAATCCCCCCATCTCTTATTGCCAGTTCCCCAACCCTACTAAATTGGGCTGGACTGTCACCATTGCAGCTACTTAGCGCAGGTTGGGCTATGATACACCAAAAGTACAGTTAAAGGATGATTCTGTCTTTAATCCGTTTGGTAATTCTTGACATGGATTCAGGCTTTTCCCCAACTCAGCATCTTCTCTGTTCTGACACACATTGCACTTTTTTCATAGCGTGCAGGTCTGGTTGCTATAGTGGGGAATACAAATTAGCATTACAATAGGTTTCCTTTTGGAAGCTGTATTTATGCACTTCCCTGTTTTATAGACATAAACCCAGAGCTGTGTCACTCCCTCTGGACACTGGCCTATCACTGCAGGGGCCTGACATTTCACTGAGAGTATATTTATATGTTCATGTGCAATATAAAATTAATCATAAATGGCACTTCATTCAAGAGGATCTGATGTCATCCATACCCTCATCGCCTCAATTTGTGTCATTCTCTGTTCTGTTTGGATGCAATATTTATTGAATGACTTTGTATATGTGTGCACATACGGAGATGAATAGACCCTTAAAATAGAGCAGACACAATAGTTCATGCACACACAGTGCCTGGCTAAATATCACACCAGCCTTATTCATCAGACACTTGGAGGTGCTGTTTTTTACCGGCTGTATGCCAGAGGTAAAACGGGGAGGGAGAGGAGAGGGTAAGTCCGAATTTTTTATTTCTTTAAAAATGGTATTTAGCATTTAGCTTTGGCTCTGGCAGGCAATTCAAACAGCTGATCTCAAAGCTAGCCTGCTTCAGCTGACAGCTCAGCTGATACCTTTATGTGTATCCTATTGTCAAACCTCATACAGAGAGTACTAGTTTATCTGTTTTATTATGCCTACAATTGCTGCTGCCCTTGCAAGCCACTTTGCAACCCACCTCGACTTTATTTTCTCTTTATCATGCCATTTTTGATTCAGTCAGTGTCTTATGTCATAAATGCCTGCTCTCTTCTGTTCTGTACCAGGAGTTTTGAGGCGTTTTTGCCCACCTTAAGCTTCCCACGTATGGAAAAACAAAGACATGATGATCAATTATACATTTCAAAGAGAAATAACCTTCTTTATTTACCATAGTTGTCCTAAATGATACCATTAAAAACTTAGAGACAAGTTTCTGAGATAAGTGTTGAAGTGTATAGTTGCACAGGTATTTAATGTGTTCAACCGCTTTATTCACAAGTGATTCATTTGTAGCTGAGTCATCTGCATGGAAAGAACAATGTGGTCGGCTATTAAAGAAAGAAAGAAAGAAAGAAAGAAAGAAAAAACTCTGGATGTACAAGAGTCTATTTTTCTATCCTTTAGATAACATCCAAGCAAGAGTTCATTTATTAGTCAGATTTTAATCCACATTCATTGATTTTGCACCCCTTGCATCACCTCTCGAAGAGTTTTCATTAGCCACGTTTAGCAAAGCAGTGTGTGCTAAAAGTGGTGTTTGGCTGATGTCGCTGTGAGATTCCAGAGTGGTTAAACACTAATCCAGGTGGTGCTGAGATGAAATGCATCTGGCTGGGTTACATCGCCCATGTAACTCTACGCCACTGTATGTCAGGAGGACGTATACGGGACTAGTTGGTTCACAGCGCGAGAGACGAAAGAAAGGCAGACAGAAACAGAGAGATTCAGAGCGGTTATCGCTAATTGTTTGCAGACAGAGTGAGGTAGACACCAGATACAGATGCCAAAGTGTCACTCACAATGTGCGCCGAGTGCTGAAATCTGACCTGCTCGTTAATCTTCCCTTAGTGACTCTTAAATGTCTGATATGCAGCCGACCATGTGAGCATAGCGAGAAAGTGATATTTTTGACGTGTTTTTCTGTTTGACCTTCTCTTTTAATTAGTTTTGAAGATGGTGCCCGATAAAGTGTTTATGCGTGTGTGTATTAATGTTTGGATATGTTGACTCCACTCAGAATAAGTTTACAGTAGCCAGACTATTAATAGCTATAGTTTTAAAACATGTAGCATTCTGCTGAGTAGTTTGACTTGACTATGTCACCCCACTCAGCACAGTGGCGATAAATAAAACGTCATTGCACAGCGGGTTAGATAGCAGCACAGACAGCTTACCTGAGCTCCTCATACAGTTTTTCCTCTGCTTTTTTTTCTTTTGAAGCAGATTTCTTGATGCATATTTAACCACAACTGAAAGCGTAATAAGCTGCTGACCATCAGGCGCTTGATTGTGAGTTTGTTTTTTTCCTTCCTTTTAAAAACAGGAAATTATTTTTAGGGGCTGCTCACTGGCCAAATATTTCCCATCAAGCAGCCAGCATTCACAGATGCTGTTTTCACTAGAATAACCTGGCCTATTGTAGCCATCTTTTTTCCTCCAAAATATTTGCTGAAAATCCATCTGCTTTGTTGGAGATGCTCTGATTGAGCACGTTTTTTAATGCTGAATTTCTTCCCTGAATACTGTACTTCTTTTGAAATAATAGTCTTTTTAACATAGCACACTTACTATTAATTTTCTCTACCATAATTTGTTCTTCTGCAAGTGCTAGAGAAAGAATTACTCATGTTATATACTTTAACCTTAACCCACGTTACTTAGGTGGATGTTATTTTGGAGATGTTAAGTGGGCAGACTAACAAACGTGGTACTTGAGTGTTTTCCGTCTGATGCTGGCTCAAACTGCGCTATTATATTGGACTCAACAAAGACTTCATTCAGCGTATGTCCACCATCATGGTTTAACTTATGTTTAGCAGATCTTAAACAATGGAGAGGCTCAGCATACTTAGCCTGCACAGTCCATCAAACAGGAGAGACAGCACTGTGCACAATAAATGCCATAGATTTCATACAGTAGAGTTGTGTGTGTTGTGCCGTTGGGTGTCACAGATATGTATGAGTTACCCATCTATGTCAGGATACATCTGCAGCAGTGAACGGGGGGTATTGTTTGTGATATGACACAGGCGTATGACTGCTGACAAGTGGATCAGCTCTGTGACAGTAACCGTCGCATCCGGAAGACTGTGTGTGAGTCGTTTGTGAGTTTTTGAGTGTGTGTGTGTATGTGCGTGCAAGTCTTCCTGGGCCATAAATGAAGTCTTTGTGCATCATGATGCTGTGTTGACCTTTAACACCACACACAGAGAGACACACTCATATCCTGTCTCTGTAAACACTACTCTTATCTGCATTTTATCTGTTTTGCTTCATTTATTGTGGGAATTCATGACCAATGAACAAATACGAGGGATGATTTTGATAATGGTTAAAAACCAGTAAAATGTTTTAATGCTACCCACTTGAGTTTCAACATGATTTCACCTTCTCATCATCCTTATCGCTCTCTCTTCTCATCCAGCATCTGAGCCATGCGGTGGCTATTTAGATGCGAGCGACGCAGGGTACATCACCACCCCCGGCTACCCTCTAGAGTATCCACCTCACCAGAACTGCCGCTGGATCATCACAGCCCCTGAGCCTTCGCAACGCATCGTCCTCAACTTTAATCCGCACTTTGAAATAGAGAAACTGGACTGCAGGTAAGAACAAGATGCACAGAGGACTTAGTATAGCCTTCTAAAAAAAAAAAAAAAAGAGAGAGAGAGAGAGAGAGCAAGAATGAAAACTAGTGGATTAAGAGATTTGAAGTTATTTGCTAACTTGCAGCTAAGGAAAGATGAGAAGTTTTAATAACTCCTTTTTATTTCTGCCAGTCTTTCTCTGTGTGAGAGTTGCAGAATGTTTTTGGTGAACTTCAGCCCACTCTCCTCCTGTTTCTCTGGCTTTAGCTATCCTATAATAATCACTCTGGGACCTCCCTTGGTCCCCTGTCTCTAATTATCAGGGTCTAATTACAACACATTTACTGTTCCAGCATGGTTTTCACACTTTAGAAGAATTAACACAGATTAGAGGATTTGGTGTCCATCATTGTTTTTTGGCTGTTTGGCTTTGGTTACACATTGAGGCTCACAGAACAGGGGACATTCTGACAGCCGGAAATAAAAATACAGCAAACAGAGATAAATTCAGACTGAAAAACAAATGGGCATGCAAAAATCATGGATAAATGCTTCCACTGGGGTTTAAGAGTACTATTACTACTACTACTACTGCAAACAGTTGAGTACAGAGGGAATGATATACAACAGTCGTATAGAAAGTTTGTGAGAAGTGCTCACTTAAAATTATGAATGTATCAACTGTCTAAAGCTATAACTCGTGAAGTCTTAAAAGAAACTACTCACTGTCACATCATGAGTCAATGCACGAGTCCCTTTACTGGCATTACTTGCACACACACATGAGAGCAGACACACGTAAGCGTGTACGCACGCACGTACACACACACACACACACACACACACACACACACACACACACACACACACACACACCTCAACCTCTCCTGCTGCTATGTCTCTGTTCCGGTGCTTTCCCATCCAGTTATTAACATTTCAGCCATATCAATTATAGATAGGTGAATTTCTCCACTCAGATGTACCAAAATCATTCAGACATTCCTTTGTTGGAATTGAAGCATCAATATTTCAACCAGCTGCCTGTTTGTTGAAAGGCTGAAAGGTTGAAAGGCCCGCTGTGCTTTGCTCAGTTTTGCTTTTCTTTCGCACTGTGCTGTGGAAATGAAAAGCATACTTCTCTCTCTTGTCTCCCTGGCCTCAAAACTTTTTTTTTTTTTCCCCTCCAGTTTTACTCTGCATTCACTTTGATACATTAGATGCTATTTCTTTCTCAGTTTTGTTTCTCTGACACATCTACTCTCCCTTCTCAAACTTTCCTCCCATCCACTACCTCTGCCCTTCTTTCCTTTTCCTCTCTGAATTTCTTGCATCCATTTAAGGACCAGTCATTTCCCAGGAGGAGGAAAGCTACAAGAAACAACAGGCTTTGATTTATTTATTATGGTTCATGCATACTGTATTTGTACAGTGCACATATGTGTTTGTACACTGCATTTCAGTAGTTTCAGTTTGCTCCCAGTGATGACAAGTACCTTTAAAAAAGTCATCATCCAGATTATACCATTAAGAGAGAGATATTTGAATTTGAGTGTTGGTGGTAACATCTCAAGCTTAACACTTATTTACAAGTGCTCTACAACTCAGAGCTATTTAAGTCTACAGGCAGCCAGTGCCCTGAGTGTGTGTTTGTGCATGCAATGGTAGGTTGAAATTGAGCTGTTGGGTTCAGAGGGCAAAGAGGCCAAGAAGAAGCGGCTGATGGTGTGTGTGTGTGTGGTGGTGGTGGTGGTGGTGGGGGGGCAGCAACAACCCTGATACACAAACACCAGTTCCTCTGTCCCCATCGCTATCTGTCTAATGTCTCTTTCAGTTAATATGGCCATAAGGACGTCTTTTCTTGGCCGTGCAGCTTTTCAGCTTGATCAACTGAAAACTGCCATTAATCTTTAGTTTGTGGAGAGGAAAATACACACACTCACTTTATTGGCACAAAGAAGTCATCTGTGTTAACAGACAAAGAGTGCATTATGAACAAGCATATGCTTCCTCCCAATCTCTTTTTATCATTAAAACAACCCCCTCATGATACTGTAGCATCTGTCTCTCACAGAAGCATCCACCAACACTTAGACATACACGAAAGTGCACAAACAGCACTGTTATGAATCTGCATGCCCAGCCAGACAGGACTTGTTTTATTATGTCACTATGATAAAGCAGTCTCATCTATTATGGTCCTGATTGCAATTTAAGATGGGAATCTGTAATCTATAATGCATCACATTTTGTCAAGCACTCTGGTGGCTCTGCAGCGAAAATCGATGAAGTGGAAGCCAGAACAGAGAGAGATGTTTTCATTAAGATTCATGTACAGCAGTAATTTAAGTGCAGGGAAACAGCTGAGGGGACTCAGGGAGATGAAAAGGAACAACAAGAACTTCAGGAACTCCATGAATCAGCATGACTTCCCGTTTTCCATCACACGACAGTCACTGTGGTACCATGTATGTTCATTATGTGATAAGAAATGTAAGTCTGCTGTATCTGTAGTGCCTGTGTGTACTTTGTGATAAAGGCAGAAACAATTGGAACCACATAATATACTCATACACAGCTTGTGGTGCTGTTTGTCTTTTTTGTATCTTTTTTTATTTTAGTTTTTATAGATGATGAAAGATGTTTCATATCAGGTGTCTGATTGTTTAAGAAATTTCAGCTTGTTCTCATTCTGAGGTTGTTACATGGTGGCCTTTGTTGCTGGTGATATACACGAGCTGCCCTTTGCTGTTATTGCTTTAATGCACTCGGTTATAGCACAATAAGAATGCCTTTAACTCCCAGTTTGTCACTTATGGACACTTGTAAATTTCTCACCATGTTGGGCTCCTGTTGTGACTGGGGATATTTTAACCAAAATCAGGATCTTTTGCTAAACCTAAGCGAGCAGTTTTTGGTGCCTAAACCTAATTGTCACTGCTCAGTGAGTAAAACAAAAACAAATCAAAGTTCAAAATAGGATACAAACTGCAGTATCCTGGGCGACAAACTCACGATTTGCTCCATCACCACCCGTGCAACCTCCAAATGAAGACTTTACTGCTCTTTGAAACCAGGGTCATTTTCATTGATGTCCAGTGTTGCCACAGCTGATAGCACAACATCAAAGGACACCTTGTCCTCATCCATATTGCCATCGACATCTGATAGAACAACAGCATTTGATGCCCGGGGAGGAGAATTTCCTGCTTTGTTTCACCTGAGAGGCACGTATGCTCGGTGCCGCTGTTATTCGGCACACCTAACAGTGTGGTAAGAACCACACAGGAAATCAAATATGTTTATAAACTGTGAAATGCCAGCTGTCCTAGAGCGCAATGAGAAACAATGTTTAAATATGAGTCTCTCCTGGAGTGTTGTGCTTGGTTGGATGCGACTGGTGTATGAGTCCAAACACAGCATACTCTCTTATCTCAAAATAGAGCATGAAAATGGGTGTGATCATCAGAAATGGTCTGACTCAGTTTCTCCTTCAGTTGAATGTTGGAAAATTTAAAGGGCAAGGGGCCTTAAGACTGACAATCCCGAAGGCTTCAGATACTTTATCAAAACTGTTTTAGCATCAGGCTTCAGTGCTTGCTGTTGAGAGCTACAGCAGAGCTGAATTTTGTAGTGTTTAGACAGGAGAGTGTCCCACAGCTCAGTCAGTATAAGCATGCATATGTTCCTTTGCTTTTTCTGATGAGGGGAAGGCAGGGAGAGCATGCTTATTATGATTTTTTTTTGGATTGAATTAACATATGGCATATATAACAGTGACATAAACCTTTTCTAACTCTCCAAATAATGACATTTCCTAAAATGTCAGACCATTGCTTTAGCAATGCAAATGACAGTAAAGAAGTCTCAATGCGGCAACAATTCCAGTTCTCTGACAGCTTTTTGGATGAAGTTCTTAAGCCTTATTATTTTTCACAAATATACTAAAGAGAAAAGCCACACTTTCTTCTCTCTCTGTGTGTGTGTGTGCAGTATTTGTGAAATACAGGTATAGCACTTCTCTTGACGCATGTGGCAACTTCTGAGATAGTGAATATAAAAAATTGCTTCTTAAAGTTTACTGCATGAGGCAGCAGCTGGTTGACTGCTTCATAGTTTCCTCTTAGCTCACTGCACTGCTCTGTCTCTGAAAGCAAGATCTCTATTTGGAGTGTTTGGAAAGAACGTGTACACACACACACACACACACACACACACACACACACACACACACGCTCGGGGAAAAGTGCAGCGTCAGGGTCCATTGGGGGCAGGCTCAAATCATCCTGACAGCTACCTCCTCTCCCTCTCTCTCCTCTCCTCTTTCCTCTTGGCTCTTTTCCTGTTCCCTTCCCACTGTTCAGCTCACCCTTCCTTGCCCCTCTCACTCTCTCGCCGCTGTCCAGTGGACCCCATCTATCATCTTTCATTTTCTCTTGCAACTTTGCCATTCCCACCTTCATTTTCCTCCTCCTTTCTGCCTCTTTCTTCATCACCTGTCCTCTCCTTTCTTTTTGGCCTCATCTTGTTCAATCTCCTGTCTCTATATGCATCTAATTTCTCACCTATCCTTTCCTTTCCTTTCCTTTTGTTTTTCTCCTCTGCCATCTTCTCTCTGCTGTGTGCCAGTCTTTTATAGTCCGTGTCATAATTCAGCATTATATATCAGAAAAAAATAGACAGCAAACCACCTGCCAAACTCTCCCCCTCTTCTCTCTGCCAGTGTTTTTTTTTAAACTTCCGCTCCCTGTCCTCTTTCTAGCTTTAAAATGCATCTATTCTTACTTATTCATACTTGTCCTCATCCTCTTTAATTTGCATCCATAGATCACTTAAGTTCCCTTTCTGTGTTGGTGTCTACCTCGACCTCCTCGTATTCAGAGGGACCACACCCTGGTAAAATGCTGCCTGCTTATATTGAAATGGTAAACATACACGGACATGCAGTGCGAAGGTTCCATAAACCTCCATGAAGAGTAGAAGCAGAAAGTGCCAGCATATTCTGGTTCTAAAATAAACCCTTGTACCCTGTAAACGGCAGACAGTCGCATCACCATTTTCACAGCTGTATGACTTAAACAATAAGTGTGGAGTAAAGCAGTGAGTTAAAAAGTGATTTATATGACAGAGAAGCACCAGCCAACATTAATGGTTTCACTAATGATTTAGACCTTGTCTTTGTACTCTACTTCAATCAATCATTTAACTTCACGCTAGCTCTTCTCTTCTCTTCTCTTCTCTTCTCTTCTCTTCTCTTCTCTTCTCTTCTCTTCTCTTCTCTTCTCTTCTCTTCTCTTTGCAAAGGTGTCTAGTTTAATCTGAGCTAGGTAATAAATACAAACATTGACACAGTAGTGAGTATTGTAATTCTAATATTTTGTCACATACACAAATACACACACTTGACTGGTGAGCCGAAGTCCCAGTGACCTGACCAAGGGACGAAGTAAAGGGAGAGTGATGTGACGTGACACTAGCCTTAGGGCAGGATGGCAAAAAGAGAAAGGTGGAGGGAGAGATGAAAAGCCTATATGACAGAGGGAGGAAGAAAGAGAGAGAACATATGCAGTTACAGTGGTTGTTCAATTACCAGCTGTGGGCATTTAGCAGCTGCCTGCATGTTTGAATTAACATCACAGTGACTACAAGCAGGAGAGTGGTGCGCTCCGACAAATGTCCCAACACAAAGAAGCTAAGGGTTCTTCTCTGAGCCCAAATCTGTGGTACGATACATAGTTTAAGTTTATTTACCTGCTTTTGAGAAAGGAAAATTCCTCTCCAGGCAAACCTTCAGGCATCGACTGCACCAGATGTCTACAAAGCAGTGCGAAGCACGCCTTTTTTCCCCCTGCCGGATGGATCATGGTCGTGCTGCCAGTTTATTTGTAGAGAGCGGGCTCTTGTTGTTCTTGTTGCATAGTCATTTGTTCCTCACTTGTCTGCCACTGAGCTACATAGGTGACCCAAATAACAATGGCTTCTTTACACTGAGGCAATAAACAACATCTGCAGTTACTTACCGCTCCCATATAGGGTTGTATTGGTGCTGAAATTACATTCACGTGCTGACAATATGCAGGGCAGCACGTATGGATGCTGAGCAATGCAGCCAGTTGAAGAGGCCTAGGCAAATGTTTTGTCACCAGTATGCATGTGAACATAACCTCACAGTCACAAGCTGAGGAGATTTCCTCAGTATTTTTATTTATTTATTTATTTTGCTTTGGATGGTGTAATTCTTCAGATGTTTCCATGTGAACTTTCATTGGATCCAAATCTCTGATATTAATGTGCAATAAAAAACTAACAAAAAAGCAGCAATGATTCAAAGTGTTGCTTTTTCAGCTTGGGAAGCAGGTTATTCTTCCCCAAACTAGAGAAAATGCCTTGAGTACATAACCAGTGCAGAACTAATAAGCAGACACTTCAACCCCACTGGAAGGTTAGATTAAGTTATCTTCCACTGCTTGAGTGACCTGATGTTATAGAAAAAGAAATTAGAAAATTTGTTAAGCTCCAAGGTGGTGATTTTAGGAAATCCACTCTATCTATCTATCTATCTCTCTCTCTCTCACACACACACATACACACACACACACACACACACACACACACACACACACACACACCTCAGGTAGTATAGGTAATAATGATAATATCAGTGCTCTGATTTACAGACACTCCCCAGTGCCCCGAAGGTCTACCTGCTACCTAGTCTGTTAGTGTAATAATAGTATGTGTGTGTATGTGTGCATGGATGTGTGTGTATATGTGTGCGCAGCAGTGAAGGACTGATCCTGATCAATGTGTGTTAAAGCCATAATGAGGAATCGATTGGTTGTCGTGGAGACTACTGCTGGACAGACACATCCGCACATACACGTACATGCGCATATACACACAAACACACACTGTCCAGCTGTCTGCAGTAATAGTCCTATTACTTGATATCAGTGAAGTCAGTCATCCTCCTCACTCTCTATTTCCTGGTTAGGTGACAAACTGACTGTTGCTTTAAGTTTACACAGGTATATGAATATAGTGTATAAACAGGGAGCTGGTGTGTGGGTCATTCACAAATGAACTCTGGAATTAAATCATATAACATAAGTGCTGCAGGGGGACCCATTGTTCTTATCCACAATAATCAGCTCTAAATATTTTGAATATGAAACAAGTAGTAGCTCTGAGTTCTGCTAACCCTATTCAGAAATTAGTTTTGACCCATAGCCTCAGACTGTATAAAAATACGGGCAAAGCAGATGCAAAAATGCCATTTAGTTTGTGCATTCACATTTTGAAGCTTGACTATAGTTTTATTGCTACTGAAGCTTCTTTTTTTTAAAAAAAAATTCAGAAGTAACCATATTTTAATGAAATGGTGGCAAATTAACTTATTAGCAAGCTTGGTTAAAAAGGTGCACCCATAGACTGTGTGAGTGCATTACACAGATTCTAATAACTGCTAATTTGTGCTGAGTAGCATACAAATGCCCCCCCCCCAAAAAAAGAACCACAGATTTCATGGACAGTCTGTTAGTGCAGTGAAACACACAAGCTACATTATCTAATATTTGTATTAAAAACGCTTTAAAAAGGCAACAAAACCCACAAAACTTGGCTAAAAGATGCAGTTCGGTGACTCAAATTTGGAAAGGTGAAGCATAGCAGCCAGCTACTAGCTACAGAGTTGCCTGTGTCAGCATCTACCAGTCAGTAAAAGCAGCCGTGATCATGTAGAGTTGTTGTGAACGGGGTAAAGTGGGGAGCAAAAGCATTTGATTGTACCAGGCTGTGAACATGCACTGTTACAAGAAGCATTTGTGATACTGAGAGGCTTGCTTAAACCAAATCTTTGTCTTGACGGTGAGTCAATAGTTAAATTTCACTTCCTTTTCAGCAGCTTTAAAATAGCTCTGATGATTAACCTAGCTCAACATCCATTACATCATTCACATGGCCGAAGCTGCAAAGCATGTCTGCGTGCATGTGCGTATGAATAGCCTAATATGCAACAAATTTCATTTCCTTTAAAATACCGTTTCAGTTCCCTTCCTCAAAACTGTAACTTACAAAATAAAAAAAACAAACAAAAAACAGCAATTTCATATCACAGAATGATTAAGTCCCTTAAGCTGCAGCTGATTTCATGATTAAAATCACAATGTCTTCTTTGTTTAAAAAAAAGTTCCAAAAACAACTAAAACAAAAACAAAAAGTAGCTTCAAACAAAAAAAAAAAATCACTAAATTAAACAAAAACATTTAAGAGATTAAAATTGCACCTTTTAACACAACGCAACACAAAAGCGCTTTAAAAAGACATCCATGCTCTCCGTTTTCTCCAATCACGAAAATCCTGTCACACTTAAATGCCCAGCTGGCCCGGTTTCAGCTCTCTTTGTTGTGTTTGGCTGTGACCGGTCGTGTGTGCGGCACAGACGCTCTGTCTACTGCTGAGGGCACCTCTGCTGTTTGAAAGAAATGTGCAGGTGAAGGAAGACAAATGCCTAAACTAAAGAGAGACAGACAGAGAGAATGTGTGAAAGGCAATTAAAAAAGAAGGAGGGGTGGAAGTTCATCTGCATCCAAATCTTTTCCTTGCTTCCCGTCAGGCAAGCTTTGGAAAAGCCTTGGCTTTCTCGCTTCTGAAACATCCCCAAAACACAAACAAACACAGACACACACACACATCTCTCGGAATGTCAAATGTTAGAGTTGGTTTAAGGCCTTCTTTCACAGCTCAGTTTGTGCTTACAATCCTTGAAGCTTGTCCTGGTTTATAGTCTCCCATGTTACATGTTTTTTAAACATTTGTATGTTTTTGTTTTTCCACTCATAAATTCCTTCATGAAATTTAACAGCTCGTTAACAAATGCATTTTAGGGAGAAGTGTGGGAGAAACAAATTTGGGGTTCTTGTTACTCCCTATGGCAAGTCTCGGTAAATCACTGATTGGCTGAATTGAAATGTATTGGGGTGATGGGATTAAACAGTTTGTTAGAAGCTCTGAACCTCCTACACATAGACAGATTGGAAACCTCAAACCCTTCTCCAGATCAATGTGCATGGCCACAGGCTCTGTGTGTGTACCCATGTGTTTGTATGTGTGCGTGTGTGGATGCAGGTCTCATGCGAGTGTGCGTCTTTGCTTTCTACCAAAAGCAGAGAGCTGTAGGGAGGGAGGTTGGCATGGAATCCACCTGTCTCTGTCTGTCTTATAGGTGTGGAGTTGGCAGAGTGAATGCAGTGTCATGTTCTCTCTCAGACTACATCCGCACTGTGCCGGCTAAATTTTAAATCTTCTCCTCTTCATTTTGAACCTGCGTCTACACCTGAAAACAGAGCTTTTTCCAAAATGCTTTCCAAAGTGGATAATACCAGGCTCGAGTATTTTGGTGTCGACGGGGACAGCTGGGCCTCGGAAAAAAATGATTTTTTTTTTGCCACCTGTCTATCTTGCTCATAATCTCCCTTTCCTATTAGTGCTAATAATGAAGCAGAGTTAAAAATGAAAAGATTAAAAAAACTCTACTAATCTTTCTTCTTCATCTCTGCTTCCTCTCTCTTACCCACACTCTGGCTCCTGGCCACTGGTTATGTGCCTTAAAAAACACGCCAGAATGAGCTACACAGAAAAAGAGAGGAAAGAAGGGGAAAAAAGAATGACAGTCGAAAGAAAACACTAGGAATAAATTGAAAAAGAGCAGGCCAGAACAAAGAAAGAAAAGGAGATCTTGTGCGGATATGACTAACTGTTAAGCAAAGTTGTCAATGCCAGAGAGGGGAGGAGGAAACTGTCACCACAATGAGGCGTCTCTTGGGAAATATGACAGGAACTATGACACGTACACATGCACACGTGCACGCACGTCCACACACACAGATGCACACACACATGCTCGCAGCACAGTGACAGCTTGCGTCATAACTGTGTTAGTTCCTCACAAAACATGATGGGAGAGTAGGAGGTGTGTGACCCTCATTATGTCAGGAGGTGGCTCACCTGTCAGACTACACACTCACACATTTTACAAAGCTGTCTGCTTCCATAGTCTTGAAATCACTGCTATTGTTTGTAGGGTTTATTGTTCAAGGCTTCACATGCTTAAAAGTGCTTACTGAGAGTATAACATAATGAAAATGTAACATAAAAAGTTTACCACTTATTTCTCTGTGTTGGCCCTGTGACAGACTGGTGACCTGTCCAGGGTGTACCCTGCCTCTCACTCTGTGGCAGCTAGGATACCCGCCCTCAAAAATTGGATAAGCAAAAGAAGATGGATGCATGGTATTTAATTATGGCAGGATGTGTCAAGTAATGAGAAAAGAGCACTAACCAGCAGGACTTGACTAGAGTTAAAATTATAAACTGTACATAAATGATGGACACAGCCATCAGGTTATGCTTGATTATTAAGCCATGTATTATATGGGTGCAGGACACAGACAAAAATGCTTGTTAATTAGGGATAAATAACAAAGTAATAAAATACTAGGATTGCAGTGGACATGCTCGAGCCCAACTGTGACCCTGAATTAGTGGAAAAGAATGGATGGCTGGAGCAGAAGTCACCAAAACACTTTTTGGACACCCTGTATGTACAGTTAACCTCATGTTGTTTGTTATACTGGTTTTTGTACCAGGCTGTAAACATCCTTTTTTTTCTTTTTCCTCTAAAGTCAGACAGTTTAACATAGGAGTGCATGGAGACTGACTCGCCTATGGAGCTAGCCTCCAGTGGCCATTTAGGGAACTGCATTTTTTGTCACTTGTGCGTTGTCTTTTCATTTTTCAGCAACAGAGGTTGCTGCTTTCTTAAAATCTGGCACCTTGAATATAAGGTTCTGAGTTGGGGCTGAAAAATCTTTGTAGAAGTAACCACTGTCCTCTTAAATGACCAAATCAGTGCATCTGCATATGTGTTTTGGCTTCTGTGTTCAAAAATGACAAAAATCATAGCCACTGTTGCGGCCTTTACTTAAAACTAGTAATGTATGGCACATTACTTTTTACTCTTTTTTTTTTATTAATGCATTTAATCACTGGGGAAAGTTAATTTATTATTTCATTAGTTCATTGTATTATTTTTGCATTACTCCATACCATTTTCCAAAATGCATTGTGATATAATTAACAATATAAACCTAAGGGTACAGTCCCACACACCAACACAAATCCCTATCCTAATGATGACATGCATATACTTTTTCTTTTTGTGATTTTTTAGTGTTGTCTTTTAGTGCCACTGCAATTCTACTGTAGAATCAGGTACAGACCTAGAGGCTACAGTTCTTAGTCTGACTGCTCATCACTGCCTTTGTTACCTGTTTAAGATCAGGCTCTGGCTGCAGGGCTGGGGTCAGCTTTAACACCACTCTGGGTTCTTCACTAGCTTTGTGCACAGCATGCTGTCTGTGCAGATCTTTGCAAAGGGCCGATGTCGTATTAGCATTATAGTGCAGTTATTTCTGTCCTGGATGCTGTTTGCACTTTACCATCACACTTCTGTCCTTTCATGCAATAAAAATAAAAAAATAATGCTCATATCACTGCTCCTCAGAAGACCACTCCACGATTTTCCTCCTCCCTGCACACGAACTGAAATCAGCTGATAGTAGTGCAGGAGCAGGAAGAAAAAGACATGTTTGTTGTTGGTTTTTTTTTCTTTCTATGTGCCCATCCTGCAGATAACTGAAGAAACTTTGTAACACGAGTAACAACATAATTGTAACTGTAATGTGATTACTGAATTTAGTACAATAATGGGTTAAATAAACATGTTACACCCAACACTGCTCATAACTAACGCAAGCTGACAAATAATGAAAAGGGTGACACCCCTCATATATGCTTTTAACTTTAATTCGTCTGTACTGCACTTTTAGTATCCAGTGGCGCATGCTACATTCATCCACTGGCTCACTGGGAAGCCTTCTGTTGCTAGTTTAAAGTGTTTTTTTTGAAAAGTGTGAACTTCTTAAACTCTGGCGTAAATGTAAAAACCGCTTGGGGAAGCATGTCCATTTTATTATTTAGAGAAATTAAAAAAAAACTCTGTGTTAAAGCAATTCAGGTGACTCAGCGTTAATGTGGTCAGAAGTACTCGGTGTAAAAGACAAGCATGTCCAGGAAGAGGTCAGCCAAAGTTTTGTTTTGCTGTAAGAAAATACCTAATTAAAGTTACTTAGTTGCTGAAGGAATTTCTTTCCAGGAAGCTATTTTAGAGCTAGGCAGGTGCATCTTTGGTATTCAGACACAGAGGCAACGCTCCTGCTGTCAGTCTTGAGATAGGCTGTAACATTTGTGCTCAGAAAACATGAAAGAAACAAGAATAAAAATAGATGTGCAGTCGGTACCATCCTTTTAAGGAGGAAAACAATTGCTAGCATCCCTTCTGCTGATCTATAGTAAATAAAACTGTAATATTGTGCATCTTTATGTTATTTCCGTTTTCATACAATGAAAGAGACAAAAAAAAATGATTGAACAGTATCAGCACTTGATAGGTAAACTGTCATTTAGTTGCTGATATTCTTAATCAATTGTAGTTCATCTCTTTATGAAGGAATCCTTGTTTATCGAAGTTGCTTTCTCTCTAATTTTAAAGTAAAAAATTTGATACAGCCTCTAAAGTAGTAAACAAAGTTTTGCATTTCTCCAAGTCAAGCGGGAATAACACGTAAGGACATGACCTGAATCCCTTCTGAAAATGTGGACAACAAGCTGAGTTACAAACATTATTAAATCACATTTGTTCAGGATGTAAGCTGGAGTCATTTGGACCACATTAGTTAATTTAAAGCATCAAAGGGCATAGTGTCTATTCATGGTTCAAACAGTTTGGCTTTTGTTTACATTTGTGGCTTTGACCCTGAAACCAGAAAGCTTGTGATTTATGGGAAATGGCTCAATCATTGTTTAACTGATATTTTTTTTTTGTTTCCATTTTCTTTCTTTTTTGTGTGTGTGTCCGCATTCTGTTGCTTTGAAAGTCATCAAACTTGTAAATGTATTATGTGAAAGTGGGAATCCTTTTGTGGGGCTTTCTAAACTGCAGTATTTGTGTGACATCACTGTGTACTTATGCAAAGTAAAAGAGAGCTTATTATATTACTCATACTTTCCTTTTGTTTTTATTTCAATGCAGTTATAGTCTGCAAAATGGGGTTTCGTAGACCACAAAGCCCACGGCAGTTAGAGTATGTAATCAGTCGGTTATGGCGCAGTTATGGAATTCTAAAAAGGTTTCTTTTTCTATTTTGCTTTATGCAGGTGGTTCTTTTCATCTTACACCATATGTGAACTGCCAGCTTTTTCTGCTGTATTTATTCGAATCATAATGACACCCATGCCTCTGCTGATAGTAACTGTGCTTTCAGAAGTCTCTCTAGCCCCTTATAGATGCAAACAATCTGCTCATTGCTTCCTTTTTATAGCCAAATCCAAAGTGATGCCTGCCAAATAAAAAAGAAAGAGGAAAAAAAGACTAATAAAAGCAGCTTGTAGGGAATTTAACAATTTTCTTTTCCTGTAATTGAAGCATAATTTCCTCTCCTGTACTAAACACCTTATCAGTACACTAATTTAATATCTTCAGATGTTCAAGTAGGTACAAAGATATTATAGACTGAAAAGTGATACATGAATGCTTCTTTCTACCAGCTACAGATCTCTGGATTGCAACTAAAATGGCATTGAAATTCAGTCCAGGTATTTAGTGAGATGTGTTTATTTTTTGCAGGTATGACTATGTAGAGATCCATGATGGGAACTCAGAGTCAGCTGACCTACTTGGGAAGCACTGCAGCAACATCGCCCCGGCACCGATCATATCGTCAGGTCCTGCGCTCCACATCAAGTTTGTGTCAGACTATGCCCACCAGGGGGCGGGGTTCTCGCTTCGCTATGAAATCTTCAAAACTGGTAAATGCAGCTGTTTCACTTACATTTCACAACACTGCTTTCTATGTAAAAATTGGGTCAAGGTCAGAGGTCAAGTTTTTCTGAAAATCTTGTGAGCGCTTTAACTCAAGGACAGATTTCAAATTCACACCACAGATTCATCTACAAAAAAAAATCTTGGATGAGTTTGAATCTCAGCAACCTTGACCTCAAGGTAGAGGTCAAAGGAAACTTATGGGCATGTGCAATAGGACCTATGTGTTATCTCTGTGACTCAGTATTTAGAGAGTGATGGAAGGGTTTGTTGTGCCCAGAACCCCTTGTTTAATTTTTTTTAAATTAATGATGACACAGTGACACTGCCATATTGAAAACTTCATGTCTAGTGGTCCAAATATGGGTTGATATGGTGCAGGGTTTAGCACTTTGTGTGTGGAGTTTGCACGTTCTCCCTGTGCCTGCATGAGTTTTTCCGGGGTGCTCAAGTATCGCCCAACAGTCCAAAGACATGATAAAATGAACAGGTACTTATATATTGCCTTTCTACTCAGTTGAGCAGTCAAAGCACTTTGTACTGCAAATGCATCAGGGCACCTCAGGGTTCAGTATCTTGCTGAAGGACACTTCAGCATGCAGGCTGGAGGAGTGAGGGTGGCGTCGACCTTCTGATTGGTAGAAGACCGGCTCTATCACCTGAACCGCAGCCGCCTGCTATACATGTCAGATTGACTGGTGGTTCTGAAGTGACCACAGGTGTGGATACCACCTTTGCTCATCCCTGTGTTGCCAAGTGTATCATATTTGACTCATGACCTTTTGAGATCTCTACATCATCAGTTTGATTTTGTTTCCACCGAACAACCGAAATAATTGGGACAATACATTTTGAAGCGTAAAAAAAATTGCAGAAAAATACACAAAAAAACCATATATATACAAACTGATATTTCATTTCTTTCTTTTTTTTAATTTATTAGAAGGTTCGATAAACACCCCAGTTTCAAAAAAAATTATAATTTTCTGGCAATTACTTTCTGGTTCAGGGTTGCCTCTCACCCTATGCTGGCTGGGACAGGCTCCAGACCAGGTGACATGGATTGCAGACTCAAACTTTATAAACTCTAATGACATTATTAAATTAGAATTTAAACTGCCAGGAAACCCCTGTATGACACTATTGTACGCTTGAAAAAGCCCTCTTCGTCTGTACCCATAAAGTCTATCCAGCACTCCCAAAAAGGACATTATCACTGTAAATGACCCGCACACATGGGCAGCCTTAAGAGTGAGTGAAGAGGATTTTATAAGAATTGCACCCATGAATAGGCTATTAGTAACTGTATTACAAGCTAGTAGAGGATTGAACATGCTTCATTAGGCGACCAAGCCTCGTTTATCTCCCTGGTGTCAATGGCGACAGAGAAAACGACAAGAGACACAGCCGAGGACCCTCGAGAGCTCTTTAGTCTGTCCAGGCAAGACATCTCTTCCCTTCATGGCACTTTGTGTGTGTGTATAAGTGTGTGTATCTGACATGGCTCCCCTTCACGCTGCTATGGGTCAGCCAAAGCGAGACCAATTGAGATCAAGGGCAAGTGAGACAGAGAGGCGCGTAGCGTCGGCCCCATAGCCATCTTGTCCCGTTCCCCCTGAAAGCATTCCACACATGCCTGCTTAATTGAGTCCTGAGCCCTGTTCCCCTGAGACACACAAACACACACGCACACATACAAAGGGCTGAGATTACTAACACAACACGTGTGCTTGTTGGTGTTTCTCACTTGCTGGCACCTACGTTTTGGGAGTTCTTCTATTTCCCTCTGTCTTTCTCTCTGTGTGTGTGTGTGTGTGTGTGTGTGTGTGTGTGTGTGTGTGTGTCAGACTTTTACACACGACAGAGTCCACCTGATGAACAAGGGTGTCAGTGTTCACACCCAAGCACCCCAGGGAGAGCCACAGAAAAAGAGAAAGGGAGATTTGTGAATCAGTTACTTTAAATTTAGCCCAATGTTCACTGCCTGATTCCTTGTGTGTAAACACACTTTGTTCCTTTTTTGACCTTAATATACATCCATGCCACAATTCCAAAACATTACTGGGATTTATTTGGATGTTTGACTTAGGCAACTATTAAAAGCATTCTTTGTTGATCACATTTGTGAGTTTGTACCTGGCTTTGAAATGATGCTGCAAGCTTCCGCATACAGTTCTACTGAGATTAAAACACAAAACAATTCCTTGTTCAGCTATTTTTTCCATAACCACAATCACACATATTATTATGTACTTAAAGGGTCAAGGATTACATTTTATTTTAGATATAAACAAGGTTTTTAATTGGTAACTATTAATATATAACCTATTTAAAGAAAATTCTGCTCCTATGAATATCCCCAGCAGGAGATTTCTTAGTTTGTCTGTACTTATGTGTGTGTGTAATCTGTGTCCAGCCTTTTCTGGCAGTAATGATGGAGCCATTTGGAAAATTCAAGCTGTTGTCATACGGGTAACAAGATCTTGTTATCCTGGAAGGTGCAACTGAGCGTCTGGTTGTGTGGATGACTGCATTTTGTGTGTGAGTGTGTGCTAGACAATCTGTATAGCCTCATGGAGAACCATCTAAATTTATATCTGCATTTGGCACCTGCACATTCTGTTCTGTTCAATGAAAACAGAAGATGAAGAAGCTTCTCTTCTCCTATTTTCCTGTATTTTCATGGCCTCCACTTACTAGCAAATATAGACTCACTACTAGGCACAAAAATATGCAGAAAAAAAAAACAAGGGCAGAAGCACTTGTTGTGAAGAGGTTTAAGGCACAAGTATACACATTGTCTTCTTTTTTAGCACACAACCTAAAAAGCATTAACCATAGCCCTACTTCTTCTAAACCTTTCCAAAATTTGAATGCATCACTTTTTTGCCTTCGATGTAATTCAACCATTCACTTGTCTGATCTGTTTCTTTCACTTATTCAACATTGTATTTAACATCCTTTGTCCTGTTTTTGAAGTAGTCATTGTTGCAACAGGACACTGTTTACTAGACTGAGAGCATTTTCTTGGAAGAGGAAGGCTCTGATTTCTTGGGAGCATTTAGTTAAATATTAAATAAAAACTGAATCATCCCACTTTTGAAAGTGGTTTGAATCCAAACCTCACACTAGAAGTCTTTGTTATAAGAAAATTCAATGATTCAGTCTGTTTCACTGCCCTGTGTTATTGGGTTGTTAGCATCAATAATGATTTTGCTGTTCTCCTTTCAATGCCTTAATTCACTTGGCTGAACATTTAGGGGCAGTCCCTGTCACAAACCTTTCCTGTTACTGTGATGTGTTACGGAGTAAGGAGAAGCTTCACATTTGTGTGCAGGCATTTTGATGGAGAATAAACACACATGCAACGCATTCATGCTGCATTCATGCCAAAAGCAGACATCACCTTCATCACACAACTTAAATGCCAAAACAAACAGACATACTGCTGTTGTTATTGTTTACAGCCCTGTTACTATGGAGATTGTAGTAAAATTCCAGCCAATAGAAACACAGCCGCTAATATGTGACGACCAATCAAATTTCACTGTCTAGGCAGGGGTGCCCCCCAGCTGTTATTGTGACCCAGAACTCACCAGACACACACACACACACACACACACACACACACACACATATACCAATTCACTGATGCAGGCTGAAGGGTTACTTACACATGCAGGGCAGTCTCGCATGTCTGCATAGAAACGTTAATTCAGACACGCACACACAGACTGACTCATCTGGCAGACTACATTGCATTAATTAATTTGTGTACTCACCCTGGCCTGAACCTCAACTGCTGACATCAACCTACGCCAAGCCAAAAGCCAAAAAATCACATATTAACACTTGAATTCAAAAATGTTGCCTCGTGAGCACCAGTTTTTCACCGAAATGGGAAGTGAGTGCAGCTGTGCAAAACTATTTTCTATGAGTAGTATACAGCACACCCACACCTTCCCACACGTGCACACACAAACACACACTCAAACACCTCTATAAATGCACTGGGCGTGTAATGTGGAAGCTATCGTGACATCTTCTTCCGATTGCTGCTGTTGTTTACTTTCTACCTAATGCCTTTAGGCACTTCCTCTCTGCCTCTGTCCGGCTACCCATTGAGTCAGTTCATTAGACAGTTAAACCAATCATGTTGCTCCCTCTTCCCGCCCCTGACTTTCTTTGAGGAAAGTGGATCCAGATCTGACCTAGTAACAAGGAAAAGGTGCACCGTGGTTGAAGTAATGCAACAAATAGGACAACTGATCAACAAACTTACAGTCAATTAGGAATGTTTCATTAATCTTTAGGGTTTCAGCCCCAGAATATCCGCAGATGCAATTTTGTCTACATGTCGACATGAGAAATATTAAATATTCCCCCACATTACATCACTAAAGTAATGATTCATGTTTTGAACTTGTAGTAAACTGTGGGATTGCTATAGGGGCGACATTTAGGTTTTATGTCAGCTGTAATTTGTTTCAAGTGTGAGCTTATTAAGAGAAATCTCCGGTGTGATTCAGCGACAGAGGCTGAAATGTAATGTCAGAGGAGTTTCAGCACCACAAGTCTCCAACTTAAACAACGCTGAGGTGGAACCCAAACACATATGGAAAAGCAAGGCTGCAGTTTTGCTGGAGCTGTTAAACTGTGTGTGGTCGCCGGCAATATGTGCCCTTCAGTGTGTATACTACAGTAAATCTACTGTGCTTGTGTACTTGTGTGTATGTGTGTGTGTTAGAGATTGATGAAAGGACAGCCCAACAGCCTGGTTGCTTGAAAAATGGTTTGAAAAAAATTGATGTCTATATGTCAACTTCACATAAACAAATGTGTGGATTTTTATTGGAATTACATTTTATACTCACAATTTCGATAAATCAAAGTGTTTACATGTCAGCACAAAATTTTAAGATACACACCGAGAAACCTAGTCCTGCCTCCCAGAGCCCTGTGAGCCTTAAGCACCATCACCAGATCTACCCAGCAACACACACACACACAAACACACACACACACACGCTCATGCAAACAGAAATAAAGGCATGCTAACCACAATTCTCCAACCCTTACAAGTTAAACATGTGTTTCTTTCACACTTATCCAGTTCAAACAGATGGGAAATAAGGAGAACAGAACAGGAAATCAGACAAGGTGGAGGCAGAGAGGGAGATGGGACAGACTGGAGGAAGACAGGAGAAAGGAGGGCATAAGTGTTTTTGCAGTGTCCATGAACATGAAGTAATGAGAGGGGAATAAAATCGCTGTGGGCAGAAAACTGGTCAGGCGTTTATTCTGCACATGCACATGCACTCACACTAATAGTCACACGGGCCCACGCTATCCAGTGATGGACTCTGCAGGGGGGCCAGATGCAAAGAGAGAGACACTGTTGTCTCTGGGTGAGCGTGTGTTTGCTTGCATTTGAGGTCACTGCATGAGGGGAAAAGGTCACAATAACAAAAACATTAAACTAGGAAGTGGAACAGAAAAAAAATGGGCTATATCGATACGGACCATCTTTATCACATTAAAAATAGATGAAATGGTGGGAAATGAATGATCACAGAAATAAAGGAGGCATTCATGCAGATTAGTAAACAAAGCAGAATGTGAGGAAAGTGCAAAGAAACACATTTGTTAATGTGATTATACTTTAGTTTATTGGAGCTGACATAAATCCATCAAGTGACATTCCACAGTCAAAAAAAAAAAAAAATAAATAACAAGGAGGAGACAAAACCATCAGTTTCCAGACAGTGTTATACTTTGTGCATTCACAAATATGTAAAGCTATGATTAGTGATCATTTTTATCACGCGGACTGTGCTGTAAGGGTACCAACTGTAAATGCATTAGAGCAACTAAGCCTATGTGGTGTCTGAAACTGTTCATGTGCGTGTCATCAAGGCTGCATAATCTCAGCTTTAAATCTAGGCAGAGCTGTTGATTATAAACAGCAGAAACATATGGTTAAAATGTCTTCTCATTTCCAGTCATCTCCACTGAAAGTAAACATTCAAATTTCTTTAAGTTTGGTGCTTTACTCTGCGAATTACACTCACTTGGAACTGCAGTTAGACATTAGTGTCTGCGCTGGGTCTCTTTATCCGCAGTGCTTTACTGAATTCAGAGGCATTTTTGCAGCTCAAAATATGCCATCAATTTAGTTATGTATGTAAGTCAGAATGAAACAGACTTAAAGCTCCAAAAGCCCTTTGGGTTACTGTTAAAAGCATAAAACACAAGCTGTTAGCACTAAAAAATTCAGCTGAAATATGTCTACTGTTCAAGTTGTTAGAAACACACATAACTGCGCTTAAAAACATGCGTGTTTAAGTTCATTTTTCATGCCACGAAGCACACTCTTTTAATGTGTTCTAACTTCTCTTCATTAACTCATGAGAGACATGGGTTACCCTAAGAGGCTTAGACAGTGTTTGGTCTCATGGCTGGGTGGACTGGAATAATGGTCCAGTTGGTGCAGCCACATTCACTCCCAAGTGTGTGTGTGTGTGTGTGTGTGTGTTAATAGAGAGGGTATTACAGCCACGCCACAGCATGTTTATGTGTGTGTGACCGTGTGCGTGCATTATGATGTCTAAAGCTCCTCTTAACTGCTAGACCACCCATCCATGATACTGTTAACAGACTGTCTGTCTCCCTTGCTCCTTGCTACTCTGTTTTTCTCATACCATCTTCTGCTCTCTTATGTTGTTAATTTTTCTTAAAGATTACAGTGGGCTGTCCATGCTCTTTCCCAGCAACTGGTAGCAATAAAAATCTGGCTGAAGCACACTTAAAACATGGGCTGATCCCTTTCTCTCTGGACACCGAAACTTGGCATTCAGTGCGGTATATTAGTTTCATTTTTGTGTTATTATACAATGTGGAAAGGTCAGGGACACTGGACACTTTTCTTTAAATTGAAAAAATTGAATATGTTATCTTTCCTTACTCTCTCTCCATGTCCTCTTTGAAAGTCTCAGGATGTGTGTCTGTCCATAAGATTGGCCTTTACATGAAACTCGTGCTACTTGAGCACACAAATGAACCCTAATCATAGATTTTCACTTTTCAGATATTCTCTGTGAAACATTAACTGCACTGAACATAGATTATGTTTAGTTGTTGTCTAAATAAAATGGAGACAGCAGAGCTGAGAGTCATGAAACACAGAAACATGTATTGAGTCCAGTTTAAAGCACTCACCTCTAAAAACAGCACCGCTGGGTGTCTGCCCAGAATATCATTAGTTTGAAGTATAATGAGGGTCTACATCCTTCTCTAAACAAATCTTGTTCCAACCTTTTTCCAGTTAATGAGTTAAACCAACATTTAACTGCTATTACCATAAATTTTCAATTAGTATACAGTTTCTTAAAATATGTCTTGTTTCTCTGTCTTTAACCCAGGTTCAGACTGTTCCCGTAACTTTACCAGTCCTTCGGGTCTCATTGAGTCCCCGGGATTTCCTGACAAATACCCCCACAACCTGGAGTGCGCCTTCATCATCATTGTCCCACCTAGGATGGACGTCACCCTGACCTTCCTCACCTTTGACCTGGAGAATGATCCCCTGCCAGGTGGAGATGGAGACTGCAAGTACGACTGGCTGGAAGTATGGGACGGGCTCCCAGGAGGTACAGCATTTATTCTTTGGATCATGTAATCACTATATTACTGTCGCGGCTATTCCGATGATCCTGATGGAGATGTCAAACAATATTTCAGCCCTGTCATGAGTCAGTAAAGAGAGCAAAGTGAGTAATATATGTACTCTTGCCCTGCCTACATCATTATTGACTGAGGTGGAGTAGCAACTATTTTAGAAGCTATGCGTTGGTCGATGAAAGCTAAGCTCACAGGCAGGAAGCTGGCACCTACTAGTAACTTTTCAAGGGGAGAGTAAAATAGGAGTTGCTGAGCAAAGGGAGTAAAAGAGGGAGGTGAGAGGAGGAACAGTGGAGGGTAGGATATTTCTGGTCCAACTGCTACAAGAACTGGAAGAGTTTAGAACTCCAAGGAACACAACCCTTGGACTGAGTTTCAAGCAATGGAAGAGGTATAAAGAAATAGAAGAGCAGTGGAAGGGCAAAGAAAAGTCATCCACTGCTGGGAAGAATAAAGGAATGACTGGTGTATCTTCAAGATGAAGACTGGGAGAAACTGGGGCTGCAAAGAAGTGAAATGTTATGTCTTGGAAATAAATATATACGTCTTAAAAAATAAACATTTGAAGAGCTATGCCATTTTATTTTAGGTTTTGAAATTTTGTTTTAAATTTTGTCCTTTTTGGACAATTTCATTGAAAATATAATATAATAAATAAATATTATAAGGCCCTTAAAAAAAATTTTCTTTTCAACAATTTGAAAAGAAAGACAACACTGTGCTTTCCTTTCTATGACCTTTACTGTAAACATAAATTTAGCCTTAGGTGCAACAGAAAGACAGAGATACGGTGCTCATTAAGGAGGAAGCAGCTTGAAGGATAGTAGAAAAATCCCACAACTTCTTTACTCATTCTTCAAGAAGAGACGGGCTCAGAGAGATGAGAATGAAAGACTTCTGCTTTGAGTGATGGAGGGAGGCAACAGGAAAGACAGCGAGATGAAAGCAAAGAGTGAAATGAGGAGGGAGCGGGTTTGAAAGGGGAGGAAATTTACCGGGTGAGTGTCAGAGGTGAAGGACTTTCAGTTTTAACAGGAGTTAACAGGAATAAGGCAAGCAGAAAAGAGAGTTTTTTTTAAAACAGTTAAGGGAGTGGGAAGAAGGGAGGAGTTGTTGAGAGACAGCAAGTTGGCATTAAAATCAATTTATTCAAATGTAAAGAAAAAGAGATCAAGATGAAACATGCAGAGAACTCAGTTTTCACTTGATTAGGCACAGAATCAAATGAGAAAAGACAGAAAACACCAAACACACACACACATACTATATATATATATATATATATATATATATATATATATATATAATATACACACACATCCAAAGGGGAAGTCATCCCACAGTCCACAAGGCAAAGAAGATGGGAGCTCTATAGCAAATATTGTGTGGAATCTTACAAAGAATATGCACATTTGTCTGTCCCTTCTTTTTTTTCTGTTTTCCTTTTCCTCACCACAATCAAGAAAAGAGTTATTACCACTATTTGCTCAAGAGCCCTATTTCAAATATCCACCCATTCCAAAAGGGAAGGGAAAAAAATCAATAGCGCTGATCGATTGCTAGCTATTTTCTCTCCTCCTCCACAGGCCTTCTCATGTGTATATCTGTGTGTGTAAAAGAAGAGCAGGCAGTAGCAGGATGATTCAACTATTTGTGCTCACTCTCCTTCACACACACACACACACACACACACACACACACACACCCTCAGGCTTTAAATCACACTCATCTGTTTGTGTTGACATATACAAGTTGCGGTATTAGAGAAAAAGACAGTAGAGAAATCACTTAGATCCTTGCACATTCACACACACACACACACATATATATATATATATATATATATATATACACACACACACACATATATATATATATATATATATATATATACACACACACACATATATATATATATATATATATATATATATATATATATATATATATATATATATATATATATATATATATATACAGTACACAAACACACACGCACACATATAATATATATATATATATATATATAGATAGATAGATAGATAGATAGATGAAAAGGAAGGGGGTTGATGACATGAGGAGGTGGAATGATGAGCAGATTTCCGCGGGTGAGGGAATGATAGAGATCATAGATAGAAGTAAAATCAGTGCAAGTCATAAAGGATAGAAATAAACAACTGTGAGGGTTGAAAGATGAACAAAGAAATGTAAGATTAATCCTGACACCTGGATGAGTGTGATCTTGTGTGAGTGACACAAAGTATTTCTTCATGAGTTAAAAAACAAACAAACAAATGATGACATAAATCAGACTGCTGACTGATCCAATAACTCCTGTTTGATCGACAGTGGGCCCTCTGATCGGTCGATACTGTGGGACGAGGGTGCCTCCTGAGATCCAGTCATCCACTGGGATTCTCTCTTTGTCCTTCCACACTGACATGGCTGTGGCTAAAGATGGCTTCTCAGCTCGATACAACATGACGCACAAGGAAGTCAGTGAGAGTAAGTTTGAGTCGATAGTGTGTGTGTTTTTTTTTTTCAACCCCCCCCCAAAAAATGAATATTGGTCAACATTTGCACCGCCTTTTCTCCTCATCTAGCCTTCCACTGTAGCAATGCATTTGGAATGGAGTCAGGAAAGATCACAGATGACCAGATCACAGCATCATCAACTTTCTTTGATGAACGCTGGATGCCACGACAGGCCCGACTCAATTACAATGACAATGCATGGACGCCTGGGGAGGACAGCAACAAAGAGTACATACAGGTATGAGTTTGTCTTCAGCAGCCATTTAGAAACCTTAAACTCCGGTGTAAACAAAGTCGGGTTCAAGAAACGATTTCTCAAACTTTCATTACAGTTAAAGTTGTTCTAGAAAGCTTATTTTTCTGACATTTGAGTGTTTTATTTTCAGACTATGGTGCAAATTCAGGAAACGTAATCCTTAAACACAGAAGTTTACTCTGCCTAAACTAAAAACAGATTGCACTCCCATTTTAGCACCATATTTTCCCCCGTGTTGACATATCACACATAATAACTCTACCACAGATATATTTGTCAGTGCATATGGGAGAGCAAGTGAGAGAGAGCAAGTGGGAGGTGTAGTGCTATCAAGGTTTAGCAGCTAGATGCCGGGGTGAGGCATTGTTTCCTGTGTTCTATCACAGTGCCAACTTTGTGCCATCCCTGAGCTTGAGTTATGAGGCTGTCTGGGTGAAATGGGAAGGGAAGGCAAGGTTGACTCACCCCCTAAGACAGGCAAAACTCAGATGGGTCAGAGAGGTGCTTTTCAGTCAGACACCTTTTGTAAACAACAGATTACCTTGTGGGTTGTCACCTACTGATAGCCTCACAAAGCCAGCCCACAGCTTTAGCTTTGCTCTTTGCAAAGGCCCAATAATCTTTAGAGGGGATTTGCTTTGTTTCAGGCGTGTTTTGTAATAGATGCTTTAGCCTTTAATGTAACTAACTAGTAAACACAGCACCTTTATTGGGATTTCTCTCTGATCTTTAAAAGCAAAAAAAAAAAAAAAGGCATTTACTAAAACACTGGCAAATATCCTATCTCATAAATAACTGACCAGCATATTAAAAACAACTCAGTTTTGAAAGCCAGCAAGTCTGGTTAATTTCTATAATATCAACTTATTCATATGCAAATGTCTCTAGGCGGGGGATGAAAGATTTTTGTACCGGAAGCTTTCTGGAGTTCTATTGATCAATCTGACATTAGATGTATTCAGTCTGTGTGAAGAGCAGGCAGAACAGCAAGCCTTGATCCTGATATGGCTGCTTCAGCAGACTGGTGAATTTCTAGATTGATTATCACTTAAACCTTTTTGACCTATGACCCCTAAAGCATTGCCTATTGAACCTTCTTTATAGGTTGCATTTGTCAGCTAGTTAGGATCAGTTCAAGCATGGATTGACCACCGTTTGCAGACTTTTTGTGTTTATTTTAGTCTTATAGGATACAGTTTTCTACCCCCCCCCCAAAAAAAACAAAACAAAACAAAAAAAAAAACTTCCTGTGGCAGAAATATGACATTTACACTTTCCTTTCCTTTCCTTACTTATTTTATCTCTATCTTAGAACCCTTTTGCAAGATGCTGCACACCAAATTAGAAACAATGACCTTAACTTGTTTTCATAGTTGTTTGATGAGCCTGGGTGCCAGCTGCAAGGCTTAATTTATTCTCAGTTTTCCTAATTTTACTATACAGTCACAGTACAATAAGATTTTAGCTTTGCTATGAGAGCCGCAATCTTTGGTCTCATTTGACAGTTAGCAATACCAGTAAAGCATTACATTTTCTTTAAAGGAAAAACAAATGCAACTGTCTTTATTGATGGGCAGATTGATGGGAGATTAAAAATAACTGCCTTGTTGTGTCACGCATGTCTCCTTTATGTTAGCTGGACCAGTGTCACAATCACAGATAGTCACAGACATGTGGATTAGAAGCAGTAGTTCAGACCTTCACTGCAGTCAGTCTCTGGCTCATAAAAACACAGGAAGGGGTTGTGGCCAAGAGGCAATACATGATACCTCCTACAGTTGAAACCTCACACCCTCAAGCTCGCTCTCAAAAGTAGCTGACAGAAAACAATTTGTTTAAAACACATCATTTGAGACTGAAAGGAATTTATTTCCATATTTTTCATCTTTTTCCTCTGACATTCAGACTGCCTGTATAATCTCATGGAGAGACCCCCGATTTTTGTTTGTTTTTTTTTTTGTTTTTTTGAGGATGCATCAGATCTTTGCATTCAATTGGTCGTAAACAGTGTCTACCTCTCTTCGGTTGCATTTCTGTCTCTCTGGTCGGCGGCGAGTGGTTGGTTCGTTCTGTTCCACAGAGGCTCTCAGCTGTTCCTCTGCATTAACACCTAGCACAGAGCAATGCCCCTGCATGTGTGTGCATGCCTGCGTGTGCATGCATGTGCGCGTGTGTGTACACGTTCCACTGCCTCTGCCTTGATGAGCAGCTGTTATAAATGCCAACGTGCGTCTCCTTCTTGTATCGTGCACCCTGTGGTGTCTTTGAACTTAGTGTTTATGTGCGCAGGGGTGTGTTTTCAGCTCAGGCATGCTTTACAATGTTGGCTCAAGAACCACGTGTGTGGTCTAAATCTAGGATACCTATTCTATTCTATTCGATTCTATTCTATTCTGGCCAGGCTCAGTGAAATGTGGTGCAGATTGATGATGCAAGTGCTGGTGGCTCCGTTATTCTAACAGCTCTGTGATTGATGAGGGACCTTCTATGGGAAGTCTCACTTAGCCTTTCTCCTGCTCTCTCCCTCCCTCTCGATTTCTTTCTTTCTTTTTCTCCCTCTTTCTCCCATACTCCTCACCCCTCCTTCTCCTCTCATCTGTTCCTCTCCTCGGTTCTGTATTATTGATTAGTTGTCTTGGTGGATCTCTGTCTGGCCCTACCAGTGCAGGGGTGTGTGTGTATGTGTGTGTGTGTGTGCGCGCGCATGCCTGTGTGTGTTTGGTGGAAGTAATCTAAAACACCTGTCTCTCTGACAGATAACAAACGCAGCATTTTACCTCCCCTGGTGTTTTGTAGTATACCTCAGTGGGACACACAGCACACACTCACACAGCAAACACGCACAACAAGTTCTGATTAATCTGCAGGTTTCAATGGCTCCAGCGGAGGAGAGCAAATCTTATGACCTGCAGTCGAACCTTTCTCATCTTCTCCTCAGTGTTTGGATGGCTTAAAAATGAGAAATACTTTGGTTAAAGAACTGCAGGTGTGCAGCTACTTTCCTGGCAAGGAACTGCACTAATTCTCAACAGATTATACTTAGTGACAAAGTACTTCAGTTTCTCAGTAATGTGTATTAATACATTTTACTTCAGGCATTAGCAGACCGGCAGTGTTCATCATAGATGTGCAATCGTTCATTACCCATGTTAAAGTGTCTTCCTAAACACTAGATTATTATTGTTTTGTTAGACGCCTTTACATAAAAATGCTTTGTGACTGTACGTTGCTATTTAAATAGCTTCATTGCTCTACTATGTCTACTTATTTTGGGCACTGTGGAGCAAATAAATGTGTATCTACTTGAGGGACCTTGAAATTACAGCATTTGAAGCTCGCATCCTGCACAGCGCTTCCCATGTTTAATGCAACACAGCAAGCAGCATACCAGCCATGTAGTGTAGCATCCACAATCAGGATGGGGAGGTGATTATAGCTATTGTATGGGAGGAAATTAAAATGAGCCCCAGGTCATTACTATTGATCTGCCATGAGAGAAGTGCAGAGTGGAAAGAAACAGAGAGAAGTAGATGAGGAGGGGAGGAAAAGAGAGTGTTGAATGTGAGAGGTGGATGCAGATAACTCCAGGTTTTGTGTGATTATATTTGTCTGTCTTCAACTGCTGTTATACTTAAAGGATTTCCAGACATTTTTCTCATGACTAGAATATTTTGGATCACCGATAGCATTAGAATTAAATCATGGATGTTCATTTCAATACATTAGTCTGAGGATTTGTGTTTCATTTTATTTTAATTTAATTTACTTCAAAATTTATTATTAAGTAAACCTTAAAAACTTTTCTCTCCCATAACAGGTGGACCTCCATACTCTGAAGGTGCTTACGGGCATTGCCACGCAGGGTGCCATTTCAAAGGAAACTCAGAAGAATTACTTTGTTACCTCCTTCAAACTAGAGGTCAGCACGAATGGAGAAGACTGGATGATCTACAGACATGGCAAAAACCATAAGGTGGGTTCAAACACATGTGGCAGGAGCTGCTAACCAGCATGTGGCTGGGTTCCGCATGCATTCTCATGGAAGAGGTGGACAGAAATATGAGATGGATTATATGCAGCAAGAGATGACCTCAACCCCAAAATTTAACTGGTGTCTGCAATTACAGCCTTTCCACTGCCACTCAGTTGGCTTCATTTAAGGGTTTATGACCAAGCCAGAACCAGCACAAGTCTCCTAGCTCTCAGTGATATCTGACATCATTGTATGCAGCTACAGCTACATTCTGCTTTTCCCATCCCATCTGGTTTCTTTTAGTTTCTGGTCTGAGCTCTGATTGGGGCAGGTTTCCAAGCTGTTTTTCTCAGAGGTGTTAAGGCATAATATGTCATCAGTAAGTATACTGCATTCTGGGGAGCCAGGTAGAAATAAAGCAGACAGTATTAAGAGTCTTAATAGTTGAAACTGCAATTAAAGTGAAAGAGCATTCCAGTGGTTTTGGCTGGGTTTTCCATCAGAGGCATTCTCCCCCTGCCAGTGGTCACACATGTTTGTCCTGCGGTCTAACGCCACGTCTGACTTTGTGCTATAAACCTTAATTCCTTCATGAACAATAATGCATGCACGCAGTCACATATGCATGCGTTTTGCTATGAAAGGGAAACAGGAGCTCCAGTCTAACCATGTGGAATTCCTTTGTGGGGATCCCATAAGACTTATAGAAAAAAATTAACTCCCATAGAAGTGACGGTTGGATAAAACAGCACAGAAAATAAAAGCGAGGGATGAAGGATGATAGCGGAAATGAGTTTTTTTTTCAGTTATATTTAGAACATATTAAGTTTAGTCAACCTTTATTTTTTATGGGAAAACAGTAATATCTTTGGCCATTTGTTTTGAGCAATGTGCAGGACTAAAGTTGAAGTAATAAATTGCATGTTTTACAGGAAATAGAAGCATATAGAAATTTGGACTGAAATAGTAATTGTAAGCACAAATATGATGTCAAAGTTGATGGTCTCTATCCACAAATATCTAAGTGAAAATAAAATATTATAACTTTTAGAAAACATAAAAATTATGAGTGAGGCTGAAGTGGAGGGAGACAGCGTTAATCCCGTAACTTTCTAGATGCAAGCATTTGACTTGTTTTGGTTAACATTAGCACTACATATGCAGGAGTTTTTGTGGACCCTGTAACCTTCCACCACAGCTTACCAAAAATGCAGTTCACTCTTTCTCCAAGCCCACCAGCACTGGAAAATAAAAGAATGACTCACTGTAATTTTCACCAGTGAATGTTTACCCAGGGATTGCAGAAAAAAGCACGATAGGGCAAAGATCAGGGAGAGGGAGGGGGACAGCAGGACTGTGCAATTTATACCAAATCAAATTTTTAATGTTTCAGTGTTTCAATATGTTTACACAACTTTATGGACAGATGATCCTAAATTACATAGTTATAACTCAATTGCAGATCTTCATCCACTGGCGTTCAGAAAATCTGCTGAATAATGAGCCATTTTATTGTCCATGCAGACACATAGCAACCACAGCCCAGTTTCACAGCGACATCAGGCAACGAGACAATAAATATCCAATATGCAAAACAGATTAATGTGTCGAAGGTAGCTGCTGGTGTCATTATGCATAATCCTGCTTGTTTCTGCCTTAACCCTGGAAAGCTGTTTTGAACTGAATACCAAGGGAGACATTGAGTTGTACGTGTGTGTGTGTGTGTGTGTGTGTGTGTGTGTGTGTGTGTGTGTGTTAGAGGGGGAGGGGGCTGCAATAAACACACACACACTCACTCAAGCCAACTAGTAGGGTCTTTCTAGTTGTTTGGCTCCCTGGTGCGCCAGTCTGTGTTGTAATCTGATGGTTCAGCTCAGTGTTGTCAGGCACCCCTTTTAATCCCCTACTACACTATATCATTGTCTTGATGGTATAATACGGATATTAACTAGATATATACTGTACATATATTGTATATGTGTATACAGGATAGTCTTTATGTTATGGTGCTTTGACTGGATGATGAAAGAGGCAGAGTGAAGTTAGATCAGACAAAAAGGTGGTGTGGATGATAGTTATATATCTGATGATGAAACGATGGTGTCAGCATCTTGTCCTCTCACAGCTGACACCCCTCAGATGGCCAGTCAGCACTGGCCTTGCCCTGCTCACTGTCTCTATCATCTTTCAGAGTGTTGTTGTGAGTGTGTGTTTTTTTACGTTAGAAAGATATAAATCACTCCACAGCAGTGGCCAAGACCTTTTTTGGCAGTGTGTTTTATACTGTAGTTTGTAAAATGCTGCGTCTGCATTAACAGGATAATTCAAGGAAATTGTTTTTCATAATTGAAAGCAGATCCTGGATCATTTGATGCAGTGGATCACTGTGTAAGCATGTACATTTTCTCTTTTCTTTCCCTCATAGAACCCTCAAATCAACATTGCTAATTTATTAATTTTGAAAAGCTGTAGCTTTTTACTGATACAGGACATAAACAGAAGTGCCCTGACTGTATACCTATCCATCTCTCTCTCTCCTTCTTGACATTTTCATTCACTTGCCTCTTCACTAGTTCTCTCAGAATCTCTTCATCCATCAATTGCTCCCTCGATATCTACTCATTCTCTCTCCTCACATCTTCGTTCACCCTCTCCTTCCACTCATGCACTCTTTCCCCTCTCACAACACTCCATCATTTGCTCTTCCTCCTCTTTACGTCTCTGAGAAAGTCATCAGGAAATACACCGGCACGTTTGTGCTGCTTAAAGAAATGACTTTTGTGTTTGGCAGCAGCAGCGCTTCAGTTTGTGTGCGTTAATCTGAAAGAATTATTGAGTTAGTGTTTTATGAGCAACGGCATTAAAGGAGGACAAAATAAATGATGGAAGCCACATGGATCGTTTGCTCTTGCAAAAATACCAGGCCCAAAATAATTATGCATATACATAAGAGCAAAAAGATGTATATTTAAAAACCTCCTTCTTTTTGTATGTTAATGCTTGTCTTATATGAGTAGCTCTTATTTAAGCAGGCACTGCATGCACACACACACACACACACACACAAATATATACACACACACACACACTCTGGTTTTAAACATCTGGGAGCTTGCCCGCAAGGGTGGTGCTGCTGTCACATAGCATCATGATGATTTGTGTGATCTGTAATGTTTTTGATAATGTCATTAAAGGCCTATCATAAGCCAGATGGCGCATATGGAATACATGTTAACTTGGAGAAACTTTTTAGACACAAAGAGAGAGTAATATTCAGACCTAATTTGTTCCTATTTGTACTTACAGATACTACCAGAGAAAAAGGGTGAATGACAGAGACAGATGGGAAAAAGTATAAAACATTCACACAAACTCACATGAATGTTTTTGTATTTTTCTCCTACTGTCTTTATTGTGAAGAAGTGATTTTCATCAAGGAGTCAATGTCGGTTCATTTGACCGCTCACATTAAAGAAATTTGTATCTGTAGAACATTTTGTATGGCAGGTTGTGCATATGTCAAGTAAAGCAGCAATTTACTGCAACCCCAGACCTCAGGTTGAGAAATGATGTCGTCTCAGTTGCAGTTTTTATCTTTAGGAGCATGAAAACCTCTGTATATAGCTACATTTAAGCTTGACGTGGTACAAGTGTCATTACATAGCCCTCCTGAATTGCTGTAGGCAGACCTGTCTGTGGCCATTACAGCACTGGACCTCAGCCAATACCAAAACCTCCTATTCCCACTTTAATCTGTGGGAGGGAGGATGGATGGAGAGAGAGGGATGGAGGATGGAGACGTGGGTGGAATGAGAGGGAGAGAGAGGGATCGTGATGGGAGGAAAGTGTAGAAAACTTGAAAAAAATTAGCAAAGAAAGTAATGGAGCACAGCAAAAGGTTATGTAGTCAACCACTGGACTGATAGAGAGAGGAGAGACTGAGCAGAAGGAGGAAGAGAGGTGGAAACTAGAGGGAGAAATGCAAGGTTCATAGGGGAACAAGTGAGTGAAGGAAAGAAGCAGGCGGGGGGAAAGAAGTGTTCATAGGGGAATCATGGAGCAAAAGAAATAGGGATAGATGGATGAAGCAGGAAAGGGGGAATAATGAGAATAGCAGACAAGGGTGTTGACCACAAATCCCTCTGGATAGTTCAGAGGTCTCAGCAACACAGCCTGGAAGGATGTCAGGAGAGGGAAAGAAAATAAAGTGACCCGAGTAGAGGGAGGAAGGCTGTGAGGTGAGGGAGAAGCAGAAGGGAGGGCTGGGTCAAAGGAGAACAGGAGAAAAGAGTTTGTGACAAATGAAGAAAGAAAAGCTCAGAGAAAAAGCGAGAAAAGGGACAACGGGGAATATCTTGAAGGTGCCATGTGTCGTTTGGTCTGTGAGATTTGTGTATTGTTCCGTCACACACCCACATACATACACACTTGAATTCAGCTGTCAAAGGCAGGTTACCTCCCTGAAGTCTGTGTGTGTGTGTGTGTGTGTGAGGTGTGTGGGTATGTAGGTGTGTGTATGTATTTGGCCTTCTTTGATGGAATTAGAGGAGATGGGGCGTGTTTTATTATTTTATAACTCAATGCATGCACATACACACAAAACACACTGAGCACGGACATTTGAATAATTCAGCATGTCTGCGCTGGCCCTCTCTCGCTGACTGACTGTGGCCTTGCAGGCTTATGACATGGCAACATGCTTACGCACACACACACACACACACACACACACACACACACACACACACACACACACACACAACTGTTTTTACTTTCCCGTGAGGTGTGCACAGCCGTTTGTCAGTCGCTTTTCCTGTAGTTATTCACTAGATCTGATTTGTTGCCTTTTCCCTGCAAACCAGAATCAGCTACCCAGAACTCTATTGTTATTCAGCAGAGGGGGTGTGTGTAAATGAAGGTAAGGATAGTATTCACTTCATGTCTGCCACCTTTGAGCTTCACTGAGAAATAAAAGTAGAATTTGAACTTTCTTATATTATTTGGTTAAGAACATTTCCGCTTGATCTTGTAGGTCTGTGTGTGTGTGTGTGTGTGTGTGTGTGTGTGTGTGTGTGTGTGTGTGAGAGAGAGAGATGTAGACAGACAAAAGAGGTGTATAGGTAAGCATCTGTTCACCCTACACCTTCCTGGTGTCAGCTTGCCTTGTCTTCTTACATTGGTGGGAACATCAGACCATTAACAAACGCAGACAGACTCTCACACACACACAAATACACACTTAATAACCTGAGCTGGGTTGCAGGTGTAGTCCATTAGCTGATTGTTATTGAAGCCTTTTAGACTGAGACTGTTAACAGTGAATTTAGGAGTTTTAAGACCTCAGGGATGCTGCATATCCCCTTACACCTCCTCTCTGTGGATTCTCACTGCAGAGCCACAACCTGGGAGTTGTTACGGGAATAAGAATATATTTGTAAGTGTGCACAAACCCCTGGTTGTGTCTGCCATCTCCGTGATGTTTCATTCTTAAGTGTCCCTCCTCTCGAATTTACTCTATTGTGATACTGATGTGCACTACTGATCTCTCTTGTAGTTTATGGCACTTGACAAAGGACAGACAGCATTCCACAAAATTAAAAGTTCAAACAGGTTGGCTTTTAACTGCATGGAGGTGTGTCACAGTGTAACATATAAAACAAATTGCACCCCAACATAGCAGTGTAAAATATG